>BMAO01033224.1:0-52460 GCA_019973975.1 Trichonephila clavata | reverse complement strand
TCTGTGGATTCCAAAAGAAAACAATGATATTCAAGTACAAAAATTCAAGTACAAGTGTAGACATTTTTTATAGTTCTAGTATCCAGTGTTCAGACTTTCGGAGAACCAATTTTGATAAAGTTATTCAGTGGACAAATTTACAAATTGAAATTTCCTATAGTTTATCGTTCTGTGATGTTGCTACTCGAATTAATCAGAGTCCAACGATCGTCTTGTGAATAAATAATGAATAATTCAAGAGGATAATACTGAATGCCATGCAGGATTTCAGTGGTCTCCTGTTATTAATGGCTGAGAGGACAGTCATGTTGTCTGGTTAGCCTTGTAAGATCGAACAATCACATCACGTATTTAAAATCAGGAAATGGCCTAGTTTTCAGCCCTATAGTTATTCTTGAGAGCGGTGCGTTGACATCTAGAGGAACAAGTACTGCCGCAAAGAGACACGTGTTGACAGTGGTGCGCCCATCACCAAACAGGATACAAGAGTTGTCTCACAACATCGTGTTTTAGATGAGTCCCAGTTCTACGTGCAGCATCATGATGGACGTATCCGTATCTGGAGATACCGAGGAGAACGCACGTGGCATGAATGCATTACATATCGCCAGGTGGGTCCCATATCTGGTGTGGTGGTATGGACAGTCACTGGATACACGACAAGAACTTCTCTTGTTCCCATCGTTCTTAATCTGAACAGTGAACTTACATTTCTCAAATCTTAAGGTTGGTGGCTGTGCTCTATCTTCAAAACTTCAAAGATGTTATCCTTCAATGAAGTATCTCACCACAAATGGTTGTCTGTTGCTCTGGCCAGCACGTTCTACAGCTCTCTCTCCCGTTAAAGACATTTGGTCATAAGTAAATGATAGATTCTGCAACCCCTCCCTCCTGCCTCTATGATAATGACAGCCTGAAATGACTTGCCTGAATCTGTCGACCAAGTTCACTACAGGCCAATGCTTAGCCGGGTAAGGGCTATTTTAGCTGATAGAGCTAGCAGCTATATGCATTAATTAAAAATCTTGTGTATTCTCTCCAATGTCCCACAAATTTAATTATGTATTCACTTTACTGTGCTATATAGTATTTAGTAAGTATGTTTATTGGGGAGGGGAAGAGTGTTGCATGGACAAAAGGAAGTTTTATTATTTTTTTCCCTGTTGTTTCAACTTTAATTACCCAAAACCTGAGACTGATTAAAAATAGAACATCACTTAATTTTATAAAAATATAGCAGATTGGATGATGAATGAAGGTTATGGGAGGTTAATCAGGCTTGTGTCTAAGAATTGAAGAAAAAAAAGTTTTATGAAACTAAATGCTGGTTTTGATTTGAGAAAAAAAATATTAAGTAAATTTTTTTTTGATAGCTTATGCAGCAAATGAGCATGAGACGATATTAAGTAACAACAGAGAAATTATTTAAATATATACATTTAGAGACTTTAATTATTATTTTCAGGTATTGCCTAAAAATAGAAATGATAAATAAATTTTTTATTAAATTTCAAATGAAATATTTTCAAACAATTAGAATAAAGAAAAAACTGTTTAGATTGGGGAATGTATTACATGTAATTACAACTCTGTAAGAAATGTTCTTGGATTTTGTAAAATATTGTACGTAATAAGCGATAATAGGTATTTAATGGTAGTTATGGTGTTTAATAACACACTAAAAGTAATTGCTTTTGTATTCAATTAAAATTTTACAAACTGAAAATTTTTCTGATACCCAATTATAAATTCTAGAAGCTCGTTTGATAGAATTGTGAAAATAAATAAATATTTATAATAGCCTCATTGGTAAATCCAACAAATTATAAATTAAATAGAGAATCTATTAGTTGAATTTAAGAAGAAACATTGTTTGACTCTTATTAAGTTTAATAAAAGTATTTAAAGAGCTTTAGTATAGTAATGTGTAAGTCAATAGAGAGAATGTTATGTCAGCTTATAAGTGTCATTCTCATGAATTAACCACATTTCAAAAATATAAAGTCTGCTAATACAACTCTATTGTCTAGATCTATTGCGATTTGGATTTAGAATTAAGCGTTGGCAACAAATTGTGATTGCAACACTAGTTATTGCTTTATATTATGACGATTGAAGCAATTAAGGATTTAATTACCTTGTCTTAAAAGTTCAGGTACTAATGACTTGGAAAAATAATTGTCATTTATTTTGTGAAAAATGGATCCCACGCAAGATTATTCAATAAAAAAATCTTCATCACAAAATACACTTAAAAATGTTCAAGTTTATTAAGATAAATAAGTATGGGAATACAATTTGATACCGTATTTAAGATGACAATGTTGTCAATATTAAAAATACAAATTCATTACATATATTACTAATGATGGTTTTCTTCGTCTTTTGGAATTTTTATCCTAGCTCTGAAATATACATCTTTCGAATGGATCCAGCTGTATGAATTATCAAAAACAAGAATATCTGAAAAATATATAATTGTTATAATCTGTGAAGCTATACATTTTAAAATATGGACGGAAAGGAATTCAGATATAGTTGAGTGTTTGTTAAAAAGTATAAAGTTTGAAGAGATATATTTCATTTTGTCAAATGCTTTCAATGGTAACTATTTTTATAATTATGTATAACATGAATTTTAGTCGATTTTTTATAAAAATTACGAAATAATACATTTATCTCAACATTTTTAATAGCTTTCAAGTTTCGAAGTTATATTGATATCTAAACATGCTTTTATACCACTTATTCTTTTTGAAATTGTTTTCTTTGAGAAATATTTAAAGCATTAAATTTTACCTCAAAACAATTAAAACATGGTGTAAATTCCACGAAATTAGAGAAAATCATTTTTTTATTATTTTTTCGTCAACTTCGATTGAGTTCTACTTAATTATTATTTGAACGAAAGAAAATTAGAATGCAAAATCACATGCTGTTCCTTTTCTACATGTAATACAAATTTTTTTACGAAAACTGTTTCACCGAAAGGTTTTAGGTTATTGAACCTATATCAATTAAGAAGAGAAACAGAGGTTAGCCAAAATTTTAACAATAAAAAGGCCATTTCAAGTTGTGTCCATTTTTGGACAATTTTTATTATTCATTCCACAGTAGTAGTTACAAAGAAAAAAATAAGACTTTTAATACATGGTATTTAAATTGCATTTAAAAATTTAGTTTAAAAATCTGTTTTACGTGATTACATTTTTATCCTACGTAAAGACTATTTAATATTTGAATGATTAGAACTATAAATTATTCGGTTACTCAAGTCAAATCTAAAGAAGATGTATCATGAAACAATAAACTTTAATAAATGTGTAAAAATTATACAAATATATCGCTCTTCTGTAATGTAACGTATACCATACTGTTGGAAACTAAAATAAAGCTACCATGAAAATGTCACCTAATAGTTCTGAAATTTATTGAGAATTTATATCGTGATAAAACAAACTATAAATAAGTTGTACAATATATAAGTAAATCATGGAAGCAAATATCAAATGAAAACGATGTTAAAGAGAAATAATTTTTTATATATTTATAAGATATTTGTTTGTTTTACTGATTATTTAGATGTCTCATAAGAAAAAAGCAGGAATCAGTAATTTATGGAATTCCCTAGGCAGTGTCAAACCGTTTTCCTTCTCATCTTCAGGTATTAAAAAATTACATAATTATTTTCCAGAATTTAAAATAAAAGAAATTAGAGGTACAGAGTTTAAATTAATGGGTAGATATATTGCAGGATATAATTTCAGCCGAGAGAATGTGAGTGATGCTTATCACGCATGGATAAATGTTTCTAACGAGCTATTTTTCCAGTTAGTTGAGCAAAGAGGATTTATCTTTCGGCAGAGGTTTGGAGGCAGCGTAATTTGAACTGTCCATCTTCAACTCTGAAGATCTGATTCTACTGAACTGAAAAGGAATTCCCTCCCTTTACCTGAATTCAGTTATAAGACACAGGCTGGTTTCACACGAGGCAACTTTGTGCCACTAAACTCGTTTTCTGTCTTCTCTCCTCTAGTGTTGAGAGAATTCCTTTCACATGCGGACACCAAGTTGACTGAAAAGGGAGTGTCAAACTCATCAGTACAATTATTGAATTCGAAGAAGCACTATGAAGCCTTCTCCCTTTCTAATACCCAAGTAGCTGCATGTGAAAAGCGTAGCTTCTACAATATCATTTTAGTTGAGTCAACTAGCGGGGAGGAGAACGTGTCTTTCGAGAATTTAAGGCAATGGAACAACTGGGAGTGGTAGCTGACCACGAGTGAAGGCGTCTTTTACTATTCTGTGTTTTACCAGTTTCAATTTGTTAATGAAGATGCCCCCGGAATATCTTGTTGGCAAACGTAATTCAAACCATTATATGTTACATCAAAAATGCTCGATCATTTTTGCCGCTAAATTACTGGTCACACAGATTTAAATTGGCTTAAGGGAAAGATATATGAAAAATCACAATGACATCATATCTCAAATTTTTTAGAAGATGGGCAGAGAATTTTCGTGATCAGTACGTATTACATAGTAAGAGCATTATTGTATGCTGTGTAACCAAGAAATATCCTTATAAATGGTGTGATTTTTATTTGGGATCATGGGTTAAAATAAAACTTAAGACAAAAAATAGTCTTGGCTGTATTTTATCTTCAAGAGACTGCGATTCTAAAGGCAATTTTAACATTTTAAAAATTGGAAAAGCTCAATAAATGAATTTTAAAAATATTACACGTGTTTTTAATTGAAATTTAAAAGGTGAACTGAAATGCATCTGTTATCAGTACCATATTGCAGAAAACACCATAAATAAACTTTGTATAAAAATTTCAATATACATATTATTGAAATCTGTCAACTAAAAAGATACTAATCTAGATTTTAAACTTTTGCGAAAAGCATTTTTCTATACTTACACGTGCCTACTTTCTGGCATTTGAAAAGTCCTTTTTCTGGTTCGTAGCAAGTATCTATCCTTTGTTTCGGAACTAATTCTACTTTTTTTGATTCTTTGGCAGATTTATCTTTAAAATATAAACCAAAACCAATGTCCTTGTTTTTTGTTTCAAATTCCCATTCTAAGTAGGAACCCACTTGCTTGATTTCAAAGCTACGTTCCTGTTTTGAAAATCGGGTTACAGTAAATTTCTCGACTCCTTCGGCCTTCGAAAGTTTCTTTTCGTAATTACACAGATAATATTTTTCGGGTATTTTTACCCCATGGACTATCTAAATGAAGCAAACAGAAAGAAATTGAGATTAGGATCCTTTTTTTAATTACTTTCTAATTAATGGTTCATTATATATATATCAAATACATAACATTAATTTTTTGCAATGAAGAAAGTAAAAAAAAAAAAAAAAAGATGCTATTTATATATATATTTAGTTACTGTTTACATTGGGATACAAGTTTTCAAAAAGTTTCTGCCACCGAGAAGAATATAGTATATTCATAATAATTCAATCTGCTACACACAGATATGACAAATAAATAGCAGAATTGGCTACGGATTTTTTTTGTAATGTGCACGCATTTAGGAAAGTATATACATATATGCGTATATTTATAATATGTGTTGGGAATATTTTAATATGCTTCAGACTTTTGATTTCATTCGGCTTGTCGCTTGCAATGAACTTAGAAAGTATTTCTTATGACCCCCAGTAGTAGTTAGCCAACACAAACTTGGACCAATTCCTCTGGTATCGTTTTTACATATTACACCCATAAACAGAGGCTATTTCTTAAGATTAGCACAGATCTGCCAGCCGTGCTTATTGTAACTCATCACCAAAAGCTGTTTCAGATTATTCTCCTCTAGGCTTCCTTTATGTAGGCAACATTTAAGACAGATATAGATGGGAGCTCTTATTCAGCAAAACTGACTTAAGATTCAGTCGTGAAGCATCCATAAACAGCCACTAGTCATTGGGCTCATGTGTGTGTTCATTGTGGAGATCTTTTAGTAGGTCATCAATGTTGCAGAAGAACACAAAACTTTATTTTTTAAAAAAATATTCGAAGAGCAGATGACGTGGGTGAAATGAAGTTACTCAGATATTTTCTTTGAGAAGATTCCAAAGCTGCAGTGTTATGGCCTGTATTTCTTCTGTGCATTTAGACAGATCCAAATCTCTCGAACAAGATCATTTAGTTCAACCGAGGTAATTTTTTTTTGAGAAGGTGTTTCATCAAGGAGCGAAAAGACATCATTATACTACTTACTTCCACCGCTTGTTGATGTTGATGCTTGAGGAGAACTATTTGAAACAGCGATGTTATCCTCATCTGGATTGAAAAGTAAATCCGTAGAGGGCTCAGGAGTTGGGAGACCTCCACCATGTGAGACAGGTTGAAAAGCAGATGGTATACTACGATATTCAGTTTTTTCTCTTAGTGAAGCTGGTGGCACATTCATAAATATGTATTTAAATTACTAAATTTTATTTTACTAACTGGACTTGTATATATGAGTGTTGTATATGTATGCGTGTTTAGGATTTTTAATATAAATATAATAATAATAGATAATTAACAATATAATAAATAAAATAAAACTTGTAACATATAATGCATGAATTGCATTATATCAGAAGCACCCTTATAACGAAAAAAAAAACCCTATATACTTTTACAACGAGAGCCTATTAGCTTTTTTTTTTCAATCTGATGTTCGTTTTCTGTTCGTTTAATTCATTTAGGATCTGGTACTTTCACCTAAGAATCAATTTCATTACTACCCAGTGTTAAGTCAATTGGTCCTTCAGTTACATGCATAATATGGCACACAGTATCTGGCTGCAGACAGTATTGATATGAATTAGAACATAAATATAAAAGAGCGTTAAACATGGCATTCTTTTGCAGTATCTTAAAAATTATGTCTGTATATGTTTGTAAATAATAAACTCTTGTTTGAATTCTATTTCTCTATCCACCTTACTAATAATTTTTAAAAAAGAATACGAATCCTGAAAATATATATTGAATTAAATACATATATACATATACAGGGGCCCCCCGGATTATTAGGACAAACTTTATGGGGAGGAAGGGTGCATCAAAGCCTTTCATCCCTTCAGTGGGTCGATAAATAAGTACCAAGCTTGCTTGGGAACTGAACACTGAGGGGGGGGGGGTTCACATCAGACTGACCTCTTGACCGAAACATCTGCACATGCACCCTAGCACCTATGGTCACGTAAACTGAGATAGGAATAGTTGACCTTGGCTCTGATGGGCTGTTTTGCCACTGAGTATAGGGTGCATTAGAATGATTCGGATTTGCATAGCAACTCATAATCGGAAACGTCTTCGTTCGGCGCTAGGTGGCTAAATTGTCCTTAAATCTAAATCTTAAGAAAATACTTAAGCAAGATATGAATCAACCCTCTATGAATAAGAGATGAAGGCCTCCCGGAGGAGGACAAATCTGCCTCAGTCTACCAAGAAAGACATCGATGGCTCTCTTTGGAGGTCTGACTGGGGTCGACTGTTGGCACAACCACTTCTAAAGAACAGGATTGGTGGATTTCCCAAACTGTGTTTTATGTAAGTCAGACCAGCTTTAGGTTTGGGGACATTTGAACAATTGTGTTTCCCTTTTTAGTTGTAAGGATATTGTTAATAAGCATTTGAGAGCCCATAAGCAAACGGATTAGACGCTAATGCTTGGGATTTGTAAAATAAATAGTTTGATTCTTCTGTCTCCTCTGCCGTGGCTAATTAGCATATGGGTAGAATATAACTTTATGTCAAACAATTCTTCAAGTAAACGCACCTTTTCCCACTTTATCAAGCTTTATAACGGCTCATTAAATTTTTCATATCTTATACAACCAACACATTTTAACTTTCTATTATTCGATAATGATGAGAAGATTTTTTCTTCTTGAAAGCTTTTATTCGCTTTATATATTCACATACATATTGAATCATGTTTTCCACCACATCAAGATACTATTATTTTTAGAATAGTTTTAAAAGAGATTTTCGCAAAATTTATTTTTCATTTACTCAGCAATGCGGTGCTTCATTGGAACTTTCTTGGAAATAATTTTACTTGCTTTAAAAAATCAGGATACAAATGTATGCTCCATCAGAGAGAAATGAATTTAAAAACGGAATTAGTTATATGTTAAGAACTCGTAGAGAATTCAAATTAGTGCCGTCAATAGCAAACCTCCTGCCCTTGATCTTTGTAAAGTGAAGAATCAGTGATATTAACGTCACACTATAAAGCAACACGAGGGCTAATGGCGACGGACCTTATAATTTTGTACCACGGTCAAGTGACGAAGATGATACCAGAGCTGATAATCTCCTTTTCAAACTATCACAACACGCCAAAGTGGTGATTTTGAGCCTCCACAGATTTAACGGAGATCAGCCATCTACACTGCCTTTAGTGGCGTCAGGACTCAACTCGCAACACTCCGGCCACGAGTTCCTGTCCATAGCCATTAGGCTTCCGTGGCCGCGAAAAGAAAAGGGGAAGAAGGAGGGAAGGGAGTTACAGAAATAAATGTTTGTACTTCAACGACTTTTTGCATTTAATAAGTTAGTATGCGCATAACTTAAAACTTTTATTTTGTAAATAATTCTGTACTTAAATGGAATAAATCAAGTAATATGCTGATGAACTAGGTAATGTATGGATTAATTGATCTCGCGTTCGAACAATAACGTATAATAAGAGAGAAAATTTACGAAATACGCAATCATTAGGAATATTTTTTAAGCTTAAGTAAAAAATTGAAACATACTATTTATATGCATCCATTTTTATTCTTGAAATATATTAGAGGCAAGGATTTTAAAAAGAGAAATTATTCTGATTGCATACCTGAAACCTTTAATCCTTACTTTAAATGATTTAGGGATATTTTTTATATTGCTTAAGAATGATGTGCTCAGACGTAAATGAACAGAAAACTAATAATAGGATCAATATTTTTTAAAAAAGCAACAAGTCTGAAAAGCAAACTCTTCAGTACCTCAAACAAGTACACAGCAGGTCCTTGGCACTTTATTAAAACGATTTTGATAGTTAATTTTTATCTATAAATTCTGTATTTTTTGAAGCTATTTGCTTCTATCTGATAGCCATAATTCTTGTCAATAGCTCTAGATCGAATTTTTCATGAAAGTAAACTTTTTCTTGTTGTTGTTGCTTATGCCACCTGTCTGACGTAGTCAGATCGTGGCCCACGAAATTCATCATGGCAACGGGCTAGAGATACGTCTGTCATTAGCCTAAGCGGCCATGACAGCACGATTTTGCTCACGTAGATGGCGACGCCATTCGGACCCACTGATTTAATGAGCACGTGCTCCGTTTGTACTCAGCGAGTATTTGGTGGCATCGGGCATCGAACCCAGACCTTCCGGCCTGGCATCCGATGCTCTAACCACTAGGCTACCCTCGGCCCCAAACCTTTTCTTAGTACTGCCATGCAGATTTTACTCCATTCCTCTTGAACTGTTTTCCAAATTCCGTTTAGTATTCTTGGATACCATTTTCCTAAGGCTCGTTTTAATAAACCGAAATCACTAAAATACATTGGTGAAGCGTAGGGTGATTTTACACGTATTTAATCAAATGGGATACACTTCATTCCTGTTTCTGATTCTTTATTTGTTAAATAAGCGGCAGTTGACTTAGACGTATGACTAGAGGCTTTGCCCTTATGAAGCTCAACCTTATCAATGTCCTTTTCATATAAGGCTGTAATTTCTTCTTCGAAAATTGGTACTAAAATATTATGCTGATTGTTGAAAGAATTAATTTTTGCTTTACTTGACTTTTTTGATTTTTAATTTGCTATTGTATCAAAATCCTGCAACTATCATGAATCCCTTTAGGAACTTACTGTATACTGACGAAGCCATTTCGTGCGGTCATTCCTATCAGTTGAGCAATAGAAAATTGTGATCTTTTTTTCATTATAGCCGCTTAAATGTACCCTTGTCTCATGGAGTGTTACCACAAATTTCCATTTTTCTGCAGCTAGGAGTTTTTCATATAATTTTTTACAATTTGTTTTTCTTTCAGGAATATGTTTTGACAAAAAGTAAATGAACTCTTTAGGTGTAAACATTTTATTTTAACGTCAAATATTTATAAATGATTTTACTAATATTACCGAAAGACATTCCGAGTTTCGATGCAATGAATCTTTGAATCGGCGAATTTTCTTTTAGTATTTGACTTCACTTTCTTGATAGTTGCCTTCGTTCGAACAGTCCTAGGATGAGGTTTTGTCATCATGTTTTTATTTTTGCTTTCAGCAAGACGTTTTTTCCTTTCAAATTTAATATATTGTAAATACTTTTTTTAGATGCAATTTTTTTTTTACATTTAAAAACCCCGTGCACCACACAATGTATAACACGGGGGTATACAACACAGACAGAAGAAAGGATTACAACACAAACATCCATGCCTTCTCCGGGATTCGAACCCAGTCCCGACGGCACCGCAGTCAGCTTCACTGACCACTATACCGGATGGGCGGCTTTAGATGCAATAACCGAGATTTTTTACACCGCTCTATAATTTGTTGATGCAAATATTTCTCCTCGAAAAGTGCAGTTACGTAACCTTCGAGCCATCTATCAATTTTTAGAGCCATTTTCAAAATAAATCTTTATTTTACATTACAATCAAAAGAAAACATTATCAGACAATTATTCTGAAGTTGGCAAATTTTTATCTTAAAATACAAACGACCAAAAAAATTCACAAAATCGTTTCCAAAAAGTGCGAATGACCTTCGTATTCATTGTAGCAAAAGAGAGAAATTACTATTTTTGTTGGAATTAAAAGATAAGATTAAAAATTCGCTAACCTTAATCCGGGTAAATCTTCATTTCTTCATCAGATTTTAAACTTAAATTATCAAAGTCGCACTTGTTGGCGATGTTTTTTTTTAACGTTTAAATACGAAGCTAAAAAAAATCCTCTTTATATTTTTTGAAATTATGAAATGACACAAACTATTTATGTAGAAGATAGAGATATCAGAGACAGATATCAGAGCGTGTTTGAGATTTTTCTGATCGTCAACGTTGTATGTGCATAATCTATGATATCATTCTTGTAATAGTGATAAATTTGCTTTTGACATGTTTATTTAAAATTTAATTACATGTTAAATAAAAATGTTCTTCCAATATTGCGAGCTGTATTTGAAATACACCGATAAATGTTTTATTTGACTGTAATGAAATCGAGAATCACTGATAACAATGATGAGTAACTAATTATATATAGGAGAGTTTTTTTTAATCTTTTATTAACAATATATTTAAATTAATTTTAAAATTTAAAATTTTGTCTTGATCAAAAGGCATCCAATTATCCTAAAATTGTAAATTTGCCAAATATAGACAATTTTTTTATGATTTTATTTTATAGACCATCTTATTAGCTTTATAAAAATATCAAGTTGATTATTTTCCGTTCACTAGAACAAAAACTGCAACTGTTTTAGTAAATACAGATGCCATTACTTCCAGCAAGATGTCATAATTTAAAATGCGTTTTACTCTAGATGTGTTTTTTCGAAAATACTCAAACGGGGACAGCTCTATTACTAAAAAAGCTTTGAAAAAAAATTAACTGAAATTTTTTGTGCAGGTTTTGAATAATAGTAGAAGTGTTTTAACCTTCAGATTTATCAATCACTGTTTTATTACAAAATTTACAGTCCTTATGTTAATATAATCACTGTTATTTTAAGCAATTTCATATAATAACTAAAATAAAGTGCACTACTTTTTGTAAAAATTAAAATATCTGAAGGTCATTTCAAAAATGATTAACACAGCAACACATCCGAATTGAAAAATTGAAAATTTATTCATAAACTTTTGTTACAAAATGGGCCCCGTTTACGTTAATTTTAAAACTTTTCCCCCATTTTTTCCCATGTTTTTCTTAAAATGTACTAAAAAAATCTAAAAACCATTAAATCCCCAAACCTCTATTTTTTTTAAAAAAAAGTTTTCCCAAGTCAGATAACTTAAACATATTCCCCTAATTTTCATTTGTAAAATTAACACCAAAAGTAAGAAAATATTTTAAAAGAAATTATTTATTATTTTCCATAATTTACTTAAGTAATCGAGCGTTGTGCTAAATGAAAAAGATTTCGAAAATGTCCTATTTACTCAGTTTTAATGGTCACGGGAATATCAGTTTTGAGCAAAGAATTATTTTTCATATTAGATTAATTTCTAAGCTTTACATAAAAGTATTTTTAATTCTCGTTTATTTTAAAGCACGAATATTTGCTCAGTAAAAAGCTTGGAAGGAACTAAAAACTCAAAATTACATGAAATGCCTCTAAATATATTTCTATAGTATAATTCCATGCATTTCACCAGTTAAATTGTTTTAAAAGCCTGTGTTTTAGCACCTGAATGAATTTATATGCATAATCATGCATTCATTAAAATGATTATAGAGATATATATAATCTATCCGAAATAAATAATTCTATATAATATACACTTGTTTTACTTTTTTAAAAGTTTTTTTTTAATGCATAAAATCATATAATTATATTTTAGCTTTTATATATTTCATACCGGTTAAAGGTTTTAAGATTTAATATTCATCTAAGAATATATATAACCAAATGAAGAACAATTGTTTTTTACACGTATAAAATCAAAATGTACACGTAGAACAGGTATTCTGTAATGAAAGCATACTTTGTGTTGCATTGAAGATAATTTGAGAAAAAGACCGTAGTTTTGCGTAGGACTTATATATGGGATATTTACTTCACAAGAATGAAAGCAAGATGTATCGGATAAATATGCTGTATTACCAAAAAACTTAAAAAATTATCCTTTTCATCTATCAACATCTGGAAAAGGTGAATATAATGGTAGTATCTTGAAGACTTGAGGCTCTAGGACAGCTTTATAATAGTTCTATATCAGCAGTACTTCCGATTTATGATTCTAATTCAAATATATATTATTTTTGTGATATCTAAGTAGATCTAAGCACATTCTAAAGATTTTGGCATAGTGATAGAAACAGCTATATTCCAGCAATGGATTCTTTGCAAACTTCTCAAAAGTAGGATTAAAAAGATAAGAAACAAATCAATACTCAACCAAAATGCTGATTCTATATGCGTCTTTTATAATTGTAATTTTCTTGTTGATAACAACATTTTAAAATCGATACACTTGTCGTGCTCACAAGTAATCTCTCTGTACAAGAAAAAAAAAGTACGACATTTCAACGCCGCAGTACCGGTGCTATTTATAACAACTGGAATAGATGGTATCAGTATTGACTTTGTCTCAAATTTGTTTTTACAAGGGTCAAGAAATGATTTGTTTGGACTCAAAAAAGACGATTTAATGATAAACTTTGTCAATATTGTTCAGCCTCTTCCATTTGACTCCATTTGCTTAGAATTTTAAGCAACTAATTTTCATTCAATTTTTAAGAATATTATCCTAATGATATTCAAAGTTCTGCTAATGATTAAAAAATCCTGAATCTCATGTTGTGCATAGCAAAATGAATTCTAACGTTATCCATTATGTATAAATCGTTCACTCCATACTGCAATAGGCCATGAATAAATCAAATCAACGAGCAATCCAATAGTGTTTATTGTTTATAAATGTAAAAATTATGTCAGAATCAGTCCATATTTAGATGACCAGTCCTTAATTTTCAATACAATGGGCACAATATCGAATTTTTAACAACTGACAGAATAAGGCCACGGAATTATTACATGCCTTAAAGACAAGAAAGCAAGTAAGATAGTCTTTGTTTTCTATTATGAAAATAACTCACACGTTCGTTTGGTTTAATTTTAAAACATTATTTAAAAGAGTATATAATAACAAAAATCACAAAAAATCTGGCTTACAAAACTTTTGCACATTGGATCACCATCTGGATCTGTTCGGTTCCCTCCAAGGAAAGCTGGCAAAACGTCCGCATCAATTATTTGAAGAAGACCTTCTTTCCATCCTTCTATTTAAGATAAAATAGAAAATTCGAGTGCCTTCAATAATTATTGATAGATTTTTTAAAAAATATTACGGTAACTTTTAATAATCTTGCCTTTACTTTCCCATATAAGGACATTCCAAAAATTCCCTATTGCTATTATGGTAATTTGTGTGAATAATTGTATTTTTATTAATTTGTGTGATACAGTTATTCTAAAACAAAATAAGATCCTCATTAATTTCAATTTACTAGAATTTAATAAGAAAACTATCTGAGCTTATATACGTTTTCAAGGAATCGACAGATGAATTGCTTATTAATGCTAATCTGAAAATCATCATGAAGGCTTTACGATCACAGGTTCAGATCTTGTTTTCATTAAAGATATATAAAAATTTACCATAGAGATGCTTGTTGTTAAATCCTACTGAAAATGCTCATGTGACTTAATATTGAAATACCAGGTCATATATCATTCTTTTTATTTAACTTTTGTTTGAATTTAGGAAGTCTGACCTCAAAAGTGCACTGGTGAAAACAATTAAAGGGAGGAACGGTTTTCCTTAAAAAATTATTTAAGGCCTATACGCAAATAAGGTATCAGCTGATTGCTAAGCTCTTCACAGGCACCTTTGCCACGCAGTAACTTGTGACGTCGTAAGGCAGTGCCGCTTTGATCGTGATTGCTCCATGAAGCTTATAGCGTAAGGATGTTTTGAAACATCGTAGCTTAGCTCAATCTTTGTGTTTTATTTCTTTGTTTACCTATCGTTAATATGGCCAGTCATCATTGTCTAGACAATGTCATAAGATGGCGGGTAGTTGGAAGGCTCGAGGTGGGACAATCGCGGGATGCATGCTGTAAGGACCTGGGATTTCGAAAAATGTTGAGTCCACTCTGCGGAAACAGCTCATAGAGACAGGAACATGGTCCACAGACATGGTCAAGGCCACAAAATAGCAATAACATCGGTTCAAGACCGTTATTTGAGACTTTTAGCCAAAAGGGATAGATGGCGATTCGAGATGGGTAGTCCAAGATGGCGACGAACTGTCCCTCTGTAATAATGCAACATGAATATCTGTTTCGCAAATAGCAGTTGTCCAGAGACTTAATGCAAATGGTCTGTATGCCAGGCGTCCTATAGTTTGTACCCTTTGACTGTGAACCACAAAAAGGATCGTCAAGCCGGTGCTGAGAACACCAGTCTTGGTCAGACAATGATTGGGGTGGTTTCCCTTCAATGAGGAGTCATGATTCAGACTGGACAGAGACTCGAGACATGTTCTCATCTGGAGAGAACCTGCGGGGTCATTATCAGCCCTCTGTCGTAAAAGACCACTGTAGTCGAGGTGGCCTGATGGTCGCAAACGGGCATACCGATTTCATGTGTTCGATAGAGGTATCCTGACAAGTCAGCGGTACAGAGATGATATCCTTGCACCCTATATCAGACTTTTCCTCGGAGCATAAGGACAAAATTTTATCTTTTTGGACAATAACGCACGCCAATACAGGGCTCAGTTAATGGACAAATAACTCCAAATAGAGAATATTTAACGACTGGAGTGGCTGGTGATGTCCCCTGACATTAATCCTATCGGACACGTATGGGACGTCTTTGGAAGCTCAATTGCAGCTCGAAGATCAGCTTCAAGGATCATCGACGTGCTCAAGAAGGCCTTGGCGCAAAAGTGGGTGCGGTTGCCACAGGGGTTGATAAGGATCGTGGTAAACAGAATGAAACACGGAGGAAAGAGTTTTGTAGATGTTAAAAGCGATCATACATATTATTAGACAGGGGTATTCTGTATGACAGGGTGTTGTTCAGTTCCTGTGTTGTACAAATGACCAGTTTGTAGTGCAGGTTGCACACTGTAAACTGGTCAGACCTCTAAGGTGGTCATTTTTATTTCCCCGTATATTGGTCTTATATAGGATGATATTTTGGACTAGTTAAGCTCTATTTCTTTTTTAGTTTTTTTATTATAATAAAAAATATTTTTCCCCTCAATTTTTTTTTACCAGTGTACAAGTGTACATCACATAATTGCTGCATGATACTAACTAAAATTTTAAAATGTTCAAAAGGAATATTCTAAGAATAAAACTCATTAAGACATCAAATTGCGCATCATTTCTGAAGTATTTCAGGAATGAATTTTACCTGTGTGTGAATGTAATTAAGAAAAAGAAAAAAATCGTAGCGAAGATCTTCACACACACACACACAGAAGATGTGTGAAAACTCAGTAGAAAAGGTAAAAAATAAGATAAAGACATCTTTGAAGCTTTGTGTTACATCAACGGAAATGAATTTAAACGATGAATAAAAACAGTCGGTGAAGAGCATTACTTATATTATAATTATTAATTAATGTATAATATGTATATATTTTGCATAGGACTTTAAACAGAAAATAGACCCTTAAACCAATCCTTCAGTCCATTATTAACTATAAGAAAGTTTGCGAAAGGTAATGAATATTTTTAATAAACAAAAGAAAGGAAATTTAACTTATTTTCTTATGTCTATTCTTATGATAATTTTGAAATAGAAAGGATTTATGAGTGTGTGCGATAAAAAGAAATCTATACGGCTTATGGAGGTCAGATTATTTCAATACATAAATGGGAGAAGTTTGATTAATTCAGAATAATAATGTTTCGCTCTCTCTCTCTATAATGTAATTTTGATAATGAGTTTTGAACCAACTAACTTTGAACCATGGTAATAAGCAGAAAAAGTAAAAAAAGAAATTTAAGTTAGCTTATTATTTTAAAAATTTCCAATAAATTTAATGGTCAAGAATTCTTATTATCCCGCATGAAATAGTTTTGAAGGAATTATATCCTAAACTGACAGTTATATATTTATTGAATCACGACATAAGTGATTACAGAGCCCTGGCTTTGAGAAAGAATAATGAAATATCTTAACATTGGTATAAGGAGATGCTTATGTTTTTCTGAAATTAAATAGTTCTTTTTATCGATTATTGCTTGGATTGTGTCTGATTTAGAAAATCGAGCCTTAGAGTGGTAAATGAAAAGAAAGAATGTTGAAACAGAGTGTTACGTGTGAAAGAACAGATTTTTATTGTAGGAAAAAGATTGTTTTATATGATAATTTTCAGCTGATAAGATGGTGATGATAAAAATGGTGTGCATTCATTATATTTCCGATGTGATATTTCAATTGCATGGAAATTTTACAAGTACTTAAAAATTTTCAACATATTTTTAGTAACGATATAAATATTTAAAAAATTAAAAAATAAAATAACTATTCTGATTGTAAGATATGTTAAATATGTTCAAAAGAGAAATTGAAAAAACAAAGATGAAAGTTATATTTTCTAATTCATGTTACTGAATAAATGTAAATTACCATCATAGAAGCTAAAATGTTTTGTACAATAATGTTTGTATTTTCTGATTAAGAATAATATAAACTTTTAAAGGAAAACTCACAGTATTATGTAACTTTTGTGAGACATATTTCTGATTTACTGTTTTTCATAAAAGATGGGAGAGGAAAAAGAAAAATAGTATTTTGGCATTAAACTTACACCAATTACAAAATGGATCATACTAATTTTGAAAATCTGTGTGTCTCCATAGCAACCAAGTACGAGCAAAATCATCTGACAAGGGGAGGGCACTATTACGATTAAGGAAATTCATTTGGGGATGAGACTTTGTGCAATAGTAATACTCCTAGTACTCCTTTAGGGTGGTCCCCCCTCAATATAATTCCACCGAATGAACAGTCAATTTGGAGAAAATAGCCTTCAAAATTCGTGTTTAGCTTTTATATAATTAAGTTTTAATCACTTGTAGCGGCATGGTTGGTAGAGTACCTCTTTACCACGCGATCTGTTTTTTGTTTCATAAATTCCTTTAATTATTTTTAAAATTGAATAACTTTATTTAAAAAAAGTATATTAAATATTAAATGATATTTTAGATAATTATTTAGTATTTTAAAAAGTAAAATAATTACTGTTATTATATAAATATTTATATTTTTATAAATATAATTATTAATAAAAAATACTTATTATAAAAATATATTATAATCAATTCGCGGTCGGTTTTTCTTTGTGTTTTAATTCTCAAATCCATTAAATTTTTTTTACAATTAAATAAGTTTACTTAAAAAACATTAAATATTTTTATAATTATAAAATAATTAAATTAATAATATATAGTATAAGATAAATATTATTTTATTATATTACTTATAAAATAATTATTTTATATATAATTATTATAATATATTTTATGCATTATTATAATATATTTCATATATTATTATATTATTTTATTTAATATTTTACTTAATATATTGTATTTCATATTATAAAACTATTTGTAACTAATTTTTATATAAGATATCATTTAATATTTATTATAATATATATTTTTAAAATAAATATTATTTAATAATAATTATATTTATAAAATATAAATGTTCATATAGTTACAGTATATATTTTACTTTTTAAAATACAAAATATTTATCTAAAATATCATTTAATATTTAATAAACCTTTTTTTAAATAAACTTATTAAATTTTAAAAATAAATAGATGAATTTAAAAATTAAAAAAAAAAACGATCGCGTTACTCGAACTGATTCCGACCGCATGGTAAACAGGTACTCTACCAACCACGCCGCTGAGTCGGTGGAAATGTTAAAAATCATAAAAGTTAACATCACATGTTAAATTGCATAAAAGCTAAGCATCAATTTAGAAGACTATTTTCTCCGAATTGACTGCCCATTCGGTGGAATTATATAGAGGGTTGAACACCCTAAAGGAGTTCTACTATTGCACAAAGTCTCGTCTCCAAATGAATTTCCATAGTCGTGCCTTTTCACCTTGTAAGTTATCTCCTCAAAAATTAAAATTAATACTGAATTGTTAAACATTGCTGCCTTGTAACTTATCTTCTGCTTTGTATGGCAACATATGACCGTGAATTTTTATACATAATACTTGAGCTGTTTTCTAAATACATTTCATTAGGCATGTTAAACGTTAATTGACTGTTTTGGGTTGAACTTCATTAGAATTGGAGGGCAATAAACAACACGTTACTTTTAGATCAACAATAACCACAAAAAAGTATCAGAAAATGCGTTTTAGTTCCCTTCTACTGTTTTTGGTGGAAAACAAGATAAAAGTCTCTTTATGTGCGTTTAGACTTATCTTATTGGTAAACTGTTTATAGTAGATGCTGTTGAAAAATTTTAAAAACTTCTTTTTATAAATATTGTTTGCAGATTTTTATCGTAATGATTTATTATCTTTTACTCAACGATGATAAAAGAATACAAGCTCTAAATAGGGACTTTTTGCATAATAAAGTGAAATACTTGGTTCTATTTTTAAAAATTCTGAAATTCATGCTTATTACACACATAGAAATATTCTTAATGCTTTTTAAAATACATAAATCATTTGCTTTTTATCATTAGATTTTCGATTGGCACTAAAAATCTAGATTTTATTCTTCTCACAGAAATATAAACACAAGTTAGTATACCCTGAAAACTATTGACTAATCTTAGATGATCGTTGATGCTTGCTTCATGTATAGATTTCAGCACACTCACTCACGCACGCACACACACACATCTCTTAATTTAAATTATTTTTACCTACATTGTTAAATAAATTTAGCAGTTTAAACATTTTACGTGATTCAAGTTGACAGAAAAATTCAATATTGCTTATATGTTATTTTTGATGTATGTTATAAAGTTAAATATTCTTATTCTAAAAATTATTAAAAATGGGTACAATTCGATTTTTTTCATTTGATATTTAACGTAACTTATAGAATCTTACTTAAGTATATGATGTATCAGTTATTTTTTTTAAATTTATGATTTTTAAAAGCATTTTTTTACTCGAAATTAATATATATATACTATCCTGAATTCGAAAATGCTAAAGGTCATACTTGTTCAAGTAATATCCGTTCAAAGATACCCAGTTTTCTGTAAAATACACCTAAGATTGAAATTTAAAAACACTAACTAGTGTTCTATTTTTTTATCAAATTTATTGCTTTGAGGAATTTAATATAATATGATATATTATATATCTCAAATTTTTATAGATATACAACCTCTAACAATAAAGTTCGGTGAATAGTCCTGTAACATTAATGTAGATGAAATATTAACGAAAGTTACCCTACTCTCCTTCGAAATAGTCACCTCCCATAACTATGCATAACCGAGATCTGCTATACATGCCCTGGAAACTTTGCAAGAAGTCTTCTTTTGAGATGGAGTTCAAAAGTCTCGTCACGTTTCGTTGGATGTCAGAATTATCGTCAAATCTCTTTCCTTTCAAAGCGAGTTTGAGTCGTGGGAATAGTAAGAAGTCTGGAGAATTGTGAGATCTGACGAGAATGGTGAATGTTCAATTTGCCTCCCCCCTTTTTGCCAGGAACTATTTGACGATATTGGCTGTGTGAGGGCGAGCATTGTCGTGAACAAAAAACCATGAACCTTGTGCGTACTGGGGTCGTACTCTGCGTAAACGTTCCATGAAACGGGTCAAAATTTCAATGTTCCTTACAGCATTCATTTATCGCCCAGGTATCATGCGCACAGTTAATCGACGATCTTTCGTGATTAATTTACTCACTTTCTCAATGGTTTCGTCACTGACGGAAGCCACCGGGTTTTTCGCTACGGGGTTTGTCAGAAACACTTTTCCGGCCTTCTCGGAAACGGGCGCACCACTCGTACACACACTTCATGGGCAGTGCTTGATTTTCATAAACACGTACCAGCATCGAATAAGTTCTTTTAGTGTCTTGACAAGCTTAAAAACTAAACTTTAAATTGATTTTTTGTTCGATCATTTTCCTGTCCTCATTCAAGAACCAACGCACTAAACAAGCACTTTGTAAAACAAATCTTACACGGAACACAAACGATGCTCAACTGAACAATGGGGGAGTGGGGAAGATGGTCAATACCTTCCACTACGCATGTGCAGTGTTTTGTTTCGCCAGTGTTGCCAGATCAACTGTCCCGACTTCTTTTATTGAACTTTATTGTCAGAAGTTGAATATATACATATAATTATAAAAATATATGTAAGGAATGCTTTTGTTAAAATAGTTTTGCAATCTTAGAGTGAAAACAGATTTGGAATCTTTTTTTTTTTGTTGCCCTGAGAACATCAATTCCCTGGTTAAAGAAATTTACTACAAACTGTCTTTATATCATGCTTTGTCGGAAAAAAAAATTCTTAATTTTGAGTAAGAAAAATATCCTTAATAATTTTTTGTGTCTGTCTTAAGAGATATCACTCAGCGTGTGAAACTGTTCATCAATACTTTGGCATGCAAGGAAAAATAAAGAAAGCGAATCAACAGGGGAAAAAATCATATTTCTCGTTTTCAGCGATGCAATTTTTCTCTTAGATATTACTGAACACTATATATTTATTTTACATATTTTCTGTAAGTACGTTCAGGATTGGTGAAGAATTAATAACAGTTTATTTACTTGGATGAAATTTGAAAAAAAATTGAGTTTACTAATTTCCCCATGATTGAAAAATAAGAATATAACGAAAGCTAGAATAAGGATTCATTAAATGATTACCGATGTTTTGATTTACGTAAAAAAAAAGGCGAAATGTGTGAAAAAATTCGACTATCAATAAGGTTGTTACTTACCAGTGCCAAATACCTTGAATTTTTGAAACAGAGGTGATGCTATCACAGTTTTCACAACAGCCATAGTTAGAGTGTAATAATAGGACGCTAAGGGTAAAAATATAATGCATGTATATTAGGATGAATATAAGTACGCATATGAATAAATATTTACTAATCTATTACTAATCTGTTTTCCACATACAATTTAAAAATTGATTTTTCTTTGTCTGTATTTCATAGTAATTATTAAATATTTTTTTTATTTCTAACGGGCTGCAGATTGATGTTTTACCTGCAGACCTAGTACACTCCTCGTGAGCTGGTATCCCTTTTTAGTGCGGCACCCTATAGGCGGATACCAATCACCGCAGGTAATTTTGACGCTCAATTTCCTCTACAGATGGAGGCACCTGAGCTCTGACAATGTGTATCTGTACTAGGATTTAATTTTTCCGAGAGCATCCCAGCCAAATAGACACTCCAGGGATCTTTTACATGGCGTACAATCATACGGCATGGCTGTTGTCGATTTTCTGCATCATGAAAATCCACCGACTTGGGCCGGGGTCGAACCCGCAACCTTGGGTGCAGAAGGCCTGAGGCAAACCATCCAAGCCACCCAGCAGGCTAATTATTAAATATACACACATCACAATGTTGAAGCGACAATAATGAAAATAATTCTACAAATTCAATGTCTGTCCAACGTATTGTTTTAAGTAAATCACTTTTGTACCAGTAAATTATCTGAAGCTTGGTAGATATTTGGAAAGCAAATCTTTGATATACATACTTGTGTACTGATTATCATACTGTATACTGAATAATTTCCGAATACAAGCCGATCCAAAATAAGCCGCTAAAGTACATTTCTGCAACAAAAATTTACTCCAAGTTCAAAGCCCGAGTATAAGTCGAATTGAAAAAAGTTCTTGTAATTTTCAAAATAATGAGAGTGAAAAATATTAGCAAGTGGGTAAAACGGGTGGAATATTACCAATCGAATTGCTGAAAAATAAAACACCAATAACGATAGTTTTATTTCTGATAACCTATGTGAAGTTAACAGAATTTTTCATTAATTAGTTATCTTTTACAATATCTGTGCTAGTCATTCTTTCTGCGCCATTTTTTTTGTTAGAGAAATTTGTATTCAACGCGTGATCGTTGACTTATGCTTCATGTTACGGAGGAAAAACTAGCTGTATGATGATTGCATCCATTCGCGCTCACGGACATGCCAATGAGTGAATCTAAATTTAATGAACAGCTCGCAAACTCAATTTGGACACTGAATTTGAAGGATTTGAGTAGTATAAAAGTTCCAATCAAATACCCTAAAATTTAAATCACGTGCGCATGCTTAACAGAAAAAGTTTTTTGGGGAAAAAACCTTTTTTTCTAAATTACATTCCCTCCCGAGGTTAGGGAATAAGAAAATAAGCTAACATCTTTACTCTCACTTTAAAACAATTCTAAAAGTTTTCGGCTTATACAAGGAAATATAAAATACATTTTAACTAACCCTTACTTTTATATTTTGTAACTAGCTTTTACCCGCGTCTCCGCTCACGTTGATGTCTTTAAATAACTGTCAAAGTCGTAATCATTATCATTAGAAAGTAAATAATATAATATTTTTATTTTTTAATTGCTTGACTGGAACCAATAAAATTTAAAAATTCTAAAGTTGAGCTTAGTTTAAAAAAACTGAAAACGTAATTTATTATAATAATTAACAACAAAATTTCTATAACTTAAACTATTAATATTTTTAAAAATCGAAAGTATCTACGTTTAATATATAATTCCTCTTTAAAAGAGCTCAAAACAGAATATTATTCTAAGATGCTACTGTATACCATATTATATGTTCGTCCGTCAGTTGCAAATATGCGAAGATTTGGACATTGGACACACCGATCAGGGTACACATAGTTGGCCATGGGAAAAACATTGTTTTTCCAAATGCACCCCACCCCTGCTACCTGAAATGTTAGCTTTGTTAACAGCAACAGTAAAACTGGAAATTGAACTCGTTTGAATTGAAACGGTAGGTCAGTGGGGATACTTGGAATTCAAGGTATGATAACACCAACCCTTTTCATGACATGTGTTAAAATATTGGCACCAAGTATATTCTGCATCAGTTTTGTGATCCTAAGCCTCGTTCCTTTACATAGTCGAGGAGCATCGAGATTTTGCATAAGTATAACTGGTACATTTAGTTTTAATTGAAGTTTATGTGAGGGTACATCCGAAAGTTCAAGTGAATTTAAGAACTCCGTGGGATAAGAAGTACTTAGTTCTTTATCCCTGATTGTATATTCATTGATAAATATTTCTTCATTTCCCCCCGCACGTCGTTTAAACTTTCAATGTTAATTTTATGGACAATGACATTGTTAGGCACCAATATTCATCTTGCGCGCAACCACTGATCCCAAATTTAAATTTTGTTTGCAAGTCCGGGTAAATTTTAGCAATAAGATTTACATCATTTTCTTCTACATTACAAAATTCCCTGGAAGTAAAATATACCCACCAGCATTTGCGTCCAAACATCCATCACCGATTTTCAATTGCGTCTCTGCATAATGTTCCGAATCTACGTCATTATGAAGATACACTCTCATATTCGTTTTCAGACTGAATTTTTCAACTTTTGCCCATAAGCTTGATGATTTAACAGAGACTGATTTGAACTGCCGGTGTACCCTCTCTGGATTACAGGGAGAGTTTTTCAAAATTCACCAGCCAATATATAATAAAAAGCTACTATTTCTCCTATAATATCTGTATTCTCTCGTAAATCCTGAAGAGTCCAATTTAACGCTTCTATAGATTTCTTGTGAGACATTGTACTTTCATCCCACACTAAGAGCTTACATTGTGGAAGCATCCTGCCTTGAGAGCTATTTTTTCTGAAATTTCAGATGAGTGAATCTTCAAATGCAAGATTAAGCGATAATTTTAAAACGGAATGTGCAGTACGACCGTTGGTCAGTAAAGTCGCGGATATACCAGAAGAAGCCGTAGCAACTGATATCTTCTGGGATTTTCTGATGGTCATTGATAATAAGTTTAGCAAAAACGTTTTTCTGGTTCCTCCAGGGGCGTCGAGAAAAATGAGTGCACCATTGCCGGATACTTTTTTGCGTAACACTTGTTGGAAAACGTGACTTTGGTCTGGAGTTAACTGAGGGATAAATTCTGTTACATGTTGCAATGCTATAAAATCGTAGTTTAATTCTCAAGCAATTTCATTATCGAAGCTATTTCCGTCGACAAGTCTAGAACTAACCATTCCAAAATCATGTAACTTCTTCCCAACCATTCTGAAAATCTTTCTTGCGTTTCGTTGTAGATGTGTTCATTGAAAGGCATATTTGCTTGTACTTGCTGCAGTCATCGCGAAATATCTTCCGCCGTGTAGTCTTTGACTTATTCCAAAAGGTTTGAGCATTAGAAAGACCGAAGATGAAATAAATATTGCGTAAAGCTGCCTAATTTTATTCGGCGAGTGACATAGTATGGACTCCTCCATAGTAATATCTAGTGTATCTTCAAAGTAATACCTCCATGTAAAATATCTAGGTTCAGTATAAGTGAAACATTTTGTGCAAAATATGAATATTGTATAAAAAGGTTAAAAAAATTCAAAGTAATAAATATTCGAAAAATCAAAACTTTTTATGAAACTTTCAATTAATATTACCATAGAATTTTCAATATCATGCGCGCAATTCGCTAAAACTTTATTTCGTTTCCCTCTTTAAAAAGTGGGAGAAAATTTGGATTGTCGGAATAGAGAACTTCTTAGCCAACTTGGCGATATTTCTCAAAGTTTGAGTTTGACATTTAACAAACGTAACTTAATAAACGTTGGGCGTTAAAAAAAAACCATTTAAAAAATTGCTTTTTGTAAAGATGTTAAATTACACTATGTTTAAGTTATTTGTCACAAATGTGAGAAAATTTTTATTAAAATTTCCATTATTGACCAAATGCATAATTTTGCATAACTTGGCGGGGAGTAAGCAACGTCTCACGGTTTTACCCGCATAGTTCCCGTTCCCGTAGGAATATGGAGATGAAATATATCTTATATTACTCGATAATAATGTAGCTTTCCATTGGTGAAAGAATTTTTAAAGTCGGACCAGCCATTTCCGAGATTAGACGGCACAAACAGACCGACCGACAGACAGACAAAAAATTTTAAAATTGATTTTTTGATATAAGTACCGTATATACCTTCGAATGCATTTAGTAATAAGCTGCTAATTTGAAACTACAAACAGACACTCCAATTTTATTTATTTGTATAGATTAATTTATGTTGAATTTTGGATTTTGAATTTTTACATTTATATTACTTTAATAAAATTTGAAATCGAAATTAATAAATCCATTTTGCAATTTTTTCTAACCCCATTTCTCATTTAGGCTTAAGATGCCACATGAAACTCTTTTGATATTATTTTCATAGCTTCTGGAAAAATTAATTTTTCTTGTTCCTTTTACCGACGATTTCAGCACAAACTTAAATAAATTTAATTTTTCAAGAAAGACAAAAAGGACCGTGAGATATATTTTTACAATTATTTTCTGCCTTAATATGACCATGTCAAGGCCGTAATTTAACCTACTTACTTTGATTTTGATAATAATACAGAAAATGTAAGGGTAAAATCTATTCTCTAGAGAATCATTTTGTGATCTATTAAGATATTGGAATTTAGGTGCAGCTGTTACTAAAAGTTACTGAATATGTAATATTCATTCAATCGTTCAAAAGTTGGTACTTTATTACACTTGTTTACATGTCAATCAAGATGGAAAAGTTAAATATTCATTTTTTCTTTAAAATAATCTACAAACAATAATTTTCTGTAAAATGTTTATCATTTATACAGTGTCATTACTTGAAACGGACCGTCACAATTTCTCTTTCGGCTAATTTTATACCCCATGCGAATGTGCCTGGTTTTTTCTAGTATCTTTATTAATTATTTCAGCTTTAAGTAATTTAAAGCAACCGCTGAATTTGACGACTACGCTTTCGTTAATGAAACTGCGAATACACACACTTCTAATTTAACTGAAACACTTTGTAAATTAAATGAAGTGTCTAAGAAAGAATTTGCTAAAGGTATCATCTTTTAAAACGCTATTTGAGAAATTTCTAATAAAAATGACAGAAAAAGGCACAATTGTTTTTCAATTACATATATTTATATTTAACATCATTTAACTCATAAATATTACTTCAAGTGTTAATTTTTTTGTAATGTTAATGTTACTATTTTCTGTAATCTTGATTGAACGTATTTGCATCAGCGATAATGTATGAGATCATAGTTCTACTCTATGAATAAAAAGTCTAATGCGTTTAACGATGCGATAAACTTCAGAAGTAACTTACCATTAATGTGATAGGTATATTTAATTCTTTCAGGATAGTTATCTTGAAATGTTTTCATGTAAAGCATTCCCATCTCAAGAGCTAGGAAAAGAAAAGATTTTAATAGTTATTCTCTTGAAATTGCTTTTACATGAAGGATAAAATGAATTGCATACAAAATTTTAAGCCTATAAAGAGAATAAATTACATTTCATGTATACATGATTAATTCTATTTAAGTATCTATTAGAATAAAATAAATAAAGATAAAATTCTAGGAACTTAGAATAAAGATTATAGACACATTTCATTAATTCTTATAATTAAAACAAATATAGGAATTTGAAACTTTAACAAATCATCTATTATTTAACCCTTTCGCGCCTAACGGGACACATACGTCTCAAGCAAATTTCAAAAAATTCTTTTGGGTCAGAAACGTTTTTCTGTGTTAATTGGAGACTTTCGCACCAGTCCTGCCAATATTTTTGAAGGTATTTTCATTCACAGAACATAGGTGTCACTGCCGTACATAATGCAATCCCCGAGTTTTTGAAGTGTTGTAGCAGCTCATTCCATACTGTACGAACGTAAATAGTTTAGTTTTGGAAAATACAACATATTTTCGATTACATTTTGATTGATCCATAAATCTAAGGCCAAATAAGTTACTCACGAAACGAATTACCTCTAATAAACTGGTAAGTGGCAAAGTTTTACTTCCATGTTTATTGTCGGGACATATTTGTCCCTCTCGTCTGGGATAGTGGGAACACACTGTACCAGCAGTCCTATGTGATCATTTCTCTTGATCTTATATTTTTCGGTTACTTTTGAAATAGTTGCTCATTCTTTTTAATTTAGGCACAAATTAATTCAATCTAAAATGACTTGATGTCGGGGACTTACTAATGAAGAAATGAAAATAATTTTAGAAGAGTCAGATGACAAAGATATTAATTTGGATGATGAAATAGGCGATCCCGATTTTTAGGATCCAGCACACAATTTGCAGTACTCATCCGATTCAGACGAGTGTAAAATGGATATCGATCATGATACCATTCCATGAAAGATGGAAGCAAAGAAGAATTTGAGTGCCCTGTGGCAGTCGAATTCTACAACAAAATCAGGGAGGTGTAGACCTTACAGACAAAATTGCAAATGTTTATGAATTAGATCGAAAATCTTGCAAGTGGTGGAAAAATTATTTTTTTGCCTATTGAAGAGTGCAGTGGTCAACTCATGGATTGCGTACTGCGAACTCAGACATCGAAAAATCCCACTTCTTGATTTCATTGTACCTCTTACAGAAGCCTTGATGGCGCCCGGAAAGCTCAACACACAGTATCAACGCTCTTCGAGGAATTAGACTCCCATCCAAAACATTACGAAGCCTACTCAATGTTGGTGACCATCTGCCAGTAACAACAAAAACACGACGGCGGTGCCGTAAATGTGCACAACAAAAGAAGGAATCACGCACTAAAATAATGTGCACGATATGTAATTTCCCATTGTGCATTGATTGTGTGTGTGTGTTTTTCAAACCATACCATTCATAATTAAATTTTTATGACTAGAAAATCATTGGTTTTCTTTACAAAATTACTCATTGAAGACTACTGGGACACATATGTCCCAGTGGTCAGGACTGATGGGACATATGTCCCGGTCCTAAATCAGTGTTTAAAATTTTCCTAAAAAAATAACATCTTAGTTTTAGCATTCTAGTGTGCCCTACTCATAGTTTATGCTACCAAAATTGTTCTGTTGTAAAAAAAAACAACCTCGTAGCGAAAGGGTTAAAGGCAGACGAAATTTGCACTTATCTCTAAGAAGAAGGAACATTTTACAAAACTACTTTCGACTTCAATGTCGAGTGATCCTGCGATTTAAGGACCTTGCTTCATTTCGTCCTATCTCAGATGATGACATGAATTTATACTATGCAAGAATCCATCTACAAGGCAATGGTACATTTCACTTGAATGGATAGAACTCTTTTCACATGGAAGTTATACTTTAGAAATGAAATTTACTTTGTTTTATAGGTCATCTGGATACTTTTTTGTAAAGCCCTGCAGATCCATTTAGGCACTCACTGGCCAACAAAAGTTAATCATCTGCATGAACAGTTCTTAACCCTTTCGTGGGCCTTGGGAAGAGAGAGATTATTTCTACAAAATCTTACAAGTACACCTGCGATAAGCGTAGAACCCATAATAATATAGTTGTCTTGATAATATAAGATGGGAAGACTGATTCCCGCTTCAGTTTTGTGCTAGTGCACATAATCCAGCGATTATGGCATCTGTAAATCGAACAATGGATGGTACTAAAGAAAATGCACCTTGTCCAAACGCGGTCGCGGTATATAACGATGTGATGGGAGGGATTGATGCTTCGATCAAAGAAAAGAAGGACACCAAATAAGAAGCAGATCTATAAAATGGTTCTATCGTGTTTTTTTATTGACCTTATCATCATAAGTAGTTTTATACTGTGGTAAGTGAACAAAACAAAATAGAGGCTTAGACCCGCTAACATTACGTATAGCATTAGTTCGTCAGCTAATAGACAGATATTCCTCAAGAGAAAGGGAAGGACGTCCTGCTAGCTTCCAAGCAAAGAAGTGTGTAGTTCCTAATGATGTACGTTTAGTCCGTGAGGGAAATCATACGCCAACGATGGTTTCCAGCTATAGACGATGTAGGAAAGGTCGCATAAAGAGGCAAGAAAAGAGGATCCACTACATGTCTGCAGAATGTGAACTCCCCTTGCGCATTTCAACATGCTTCTAATCTTTTCATAGCAAATAATCACCATTAAATTTAACTTTTTTTTATGATGGTAAATGGTTCTTTGGGAAGTATTCTTCCCACTCTTAAAATATAAATGGAAACATAAAACTCGGCAACATTTCTTTAAATGCTACTGTTTAATTGTTAATAAAACATAAAAAACTGCGAGAAATTCAAAAGAAAAAGAAATGGCTTACGAAAGGATTAAACTAAGGTCCGCAGACCCCGGTGTCATCAGCGTCTTTCGAGGGAGTCGTGAAGGTCTGTCAATTAATGTTAAGATTCCCACTTTTACAGACTCTGAAAGAACTTGTGAAAAAATGGAAATATGTGCCATTCTAAACTAGATCACCAAATCACCTTCAATGGAAAAACTTGTAGAGCGTGTAGTTCGACAAGGAATAATAATTCAGCAAGTATTAAATAAATATTTTGCAATATTTTTAATTAGATGTCAAATGTTTTTTTAAAGGAAAAAAAAGAAGTGTTAAAAACGTCTGTATAAATAGCACAGGCAGTCTTAGAATTATTGAGGAAACATTAAATCACTCAGCCATGTGTTGGAAATCAGTGAAGGGTGTTTAAAATCTTGGTAGTCTGCGATGTCAGGCTGATAGGTAAAAGGGGTCCGCGACGCAGGGACGTCTTAAACCTCTTTGAGGCCCTGGGCCTCTATGAAAAAGTACGCCCTACATGAGGTCTTTAAAAGTAGACAGTATATAGCATATATTATCGAATACTCGTTCAAACGATAATCTGAAACAAATAAATGAGCACGACTCACAATCTCAAAAACCTAGCACAAACCAGCTCGACCAATGACCGCATTTCGATTAAATGAGTTGAAGGATTGTTTCTGGTATTAGGCCTAGGCCTAGACATGGGCAATGGTCCTCACATAATAATACAGTCTTACCACTTTTATCAGTTGACAAGCAGTTTGAAATTCCTTGTTTTCGGAGAATATGTACAGAAATAATATTTGACCATTAAAATTATCTGAATCATGATCTTATTAAGAAAGAATTGAGAATGAAACGAGGTCCTGCACCGACTTGCACAACCTATCATAAGGCATGCGAAAAGGCAATTGTGTAATTCGAATAATTCTTTAGAGTGTCGCTTTATATACAGAGCTTTTATATTGTTTATAGAGTGCATATATATAATATTTTACTAAAATAGAGAGAATTAGAAATAAGTATTTGTAAAAAGATTTTCCGCAACGTCGACTTACCTGTTCTATTAGTGGCCTGAGAAAACGTCAAATTTTCGAAGTTGACTATATGAATTGCTTGCGTTACCGGCTTTCCAAGCTGAAAAGTACTTAAATTGTATTGAAAAAAAAAGTAAAATAATATTGTTTAATTTATAATTATTTATAAATAAAAGTAAACCTTTGCGTTTTAAATTTTAATCCATACATTTTTAAAATATTAGCTCAATTCACGGAGAGTGAGAGTGAGTTACATTAATGTCACACTATAATGGAATTCACGGAAAGAATATCCACAAAAATTAATAGATTTATTTTTATGTAATTTATTTTTAGTATTAATGTGTGATAAATAACTTATTTAATTGATTCAGATCACGAGATATTGGAACTTCTTTGAGAATCAGAAATGTGGAGTCATATTTGTTATGAGGATTTTTAACTAGTAATATATCAATTTTACTCTAAGAACAATTTCTGACACCTACAAGTATTCAATTTCGTCTCGAATAATTTGATCATTTTCTGTATAAGTTACGTAATCATTTCCTTTACTTAAAGACTTTTACCATTTTTTACCTCTGAAGCTGAAAACCCATGCAATTATTTAAGGAAATATCTAATTTTTTAAATTTATCAGTACTTTTTAATTGAGTTTGCAGATTAACACAGAATTCTCAAATCACGTAAGTATTTCAAATTAAATCTAGACTTCTTAGTTGTAGTAAGCTCACAATAAAATCCATACATGCAGCATTAAAGTTATTACGATATAAGAGAATGAGAATAAAAATTTATTCAAGCGTAAATAATCATTTTAATGTTTTATATAATAACCCTTTATAAGACCATTTTTTTCTAGAAATGTTATGTTAAAATATTTTTGGGATTGAGTTTAATATATAAAAATTAATTCACATTTAGCTTACTACTTAAAATTAATTTGATTTTTTAAACTTTTTTTTGTGTGGGACGTATGTTTCCCACTGTCCACAGGAAGCTTTTCAGAGGTAGGCCATCTTATTTTACATATGTTTTTTATATCTCATTGCATGACATTTATAAAATATAATTTGAAAATATTAAAATCCACAAGAGCAATTATAAATTGGATATATTTCACATTCAAAAATTTAAAATTTATACATATATTTTTTTATGAATTTTAAGAAAACTGGGATCACACATAGTGGGACACTGTAAGCAGCACAAGCGTCTCGAATTATTTTGTCATGTGCTTTAGTAGAGCGAGCACAAACGGTAGCGTCTATATGTTTTTGTAAAATTGATATATGGTCCCCAACTTTAGACAGTCGCACATCATCTGGAACACTTTTTTTGCTGCTCAGAAAATTAACAGGTCTTTCTTTTGGCTTACGACTATCGGTGAAAAACTACGACTCAGAAATCAGTGCTAGCTGCAATACTAGCAGCACAAATATTAGGTTGAAAAATAGCTTCACATCGACATATAAAAATTAATGAAGTTTGTGGTAAGTATACTCAATACAGCCTTATAAAGGGTATTTTATTATTCTATCAATCAGTTCAAATGATGCAGGGTAGGAAATGCACCTTTAATTAAGTAAAAAGCAAAAGAGAGGTAGAAGAGATTTTTAATATTTAAATATGAATCGAATCCCTTACTCTAAGAACTTTTTGGTAATATAGGTTCTGAATAATCGTATTCCGTTCTCAGCTATTCGACTTCTAGTCGATATTAATCTAATCCAACTTATTGACTAAATCGTCAATTAACAAATCTTTAATTATTCAAAAATCAGTCGTCGAGCAACTCTCGACTAGCTCACTGCTACTTTCCGCTAATCACTAACTTCTAACTCCTACCATTAACCTCTGTACCTGAAAGTTAACGCTTAAATATCATGCTTCATTTACATAAGCCGTGTCTTCTCCTTCGGGAGAAAGTTTCCAATCGAACAATATTTAAAATAAAGTTTTTCTCCAAGAGGATTAGTAGGAGGGTCGCGGATAGACCCGTTAAAATTCAATTTACACGAATGTATAAAAAGAGAAAGAAAAATTGTTTGAGAAAATATAGTTAAAGAGGATTGTAGTTAGTTGATAATTTAATCGATTTCAAAACATGTTTGATCAGCCTAAGGACCTAATTTTGGGTTATGTTTCAATGGCAATATGTTTCCATACATATGCTACATATGTATACTAAATAATAATTATAAAATTGTGATGCACATACACTTGAGAGAAACGCAGAGATATTTAAAGGGTTGCGTTAAGAAAATTAAATTAAAATTCCAAAGATGAATCTATGTATGAAAACAAAACGAGATATAAATCATATTTTAGGAGTAAGTAAAATCTTTTTTTCAAAGGAGAAGTACAACAAAAGAGTTTGAGAAATATTACCGTAAAATCTGGGATGTAATGCGCATTTTTAACAAAAAATAAGATCGAAATTTCCGGGTGTGCGTTATACGCCAGGTATAAAAATTATAACTTTGAAAATAAAAAACGATGAGCAAACAAAAGAATTAGACTTCTACATAGATCGAAATACTGTTTATTTAAAAGAAATTACATTCTCCTTTTGAACTTAAAGGGTTGTAGTTCTAGAAGTATACTATTTTTTTCAAAAGCTTGGAATAAATGACTTCAAGACATAAGAACATTGTGAACGTATATTTCAAGTTTCTTCGTAAAAAAAGGGGGCGCGTTATTCGGTGAATATAGCTAAAAATTTAAAAAATTTTGCAGCTTGAAAGTATAGGCGCATGTTATACGCCAGATTTTACAGTATATTAATTAGATCTTCCTATCGAAAAAAAATTTAAAAACAATTTTTATGGTATTACCTGCAAAAAGATTACACGCGTATAATTTTAGAAATATGGATTTTTTAAATATTATTTAAACTAAGGAAATTTTATGTGAAGCATTAAAAGTAGAATTTATAAAACTCTAAAAGAATGCTTTGTGCTCAAAATACCTTTTCACCATGTTCTTTCATCAATTCCAAATCCTGCTCTATAGCTAACAAGCAATATTGCAGAACGTCCAGTATCTTAGCAGAATTAAATAGTCCTAAAATTAAAACAACAAAAGTCACTAAAAAATGAAAAATGGCATATTAATATAAGCATAATTCTGTAATACAATAGTATACCTTTATTGAATTTTAGTGTAATATCTATGATGCCTAAACCATAAAAAATTGATTCTTCAAAACTAAATACTTAAAAGTTAACCCTAAATTTTTACAAAACTTAATATGTTGTTATTCAAAAAGAACATTTTGAATAGAATATTAATTCCCATTCTACATTATAACATTTTTAAAAGTAAGGCATTTATAAAATGAGTAAGAATTATTGTTTAACAACATTCGATTTATACATTGATTGTTTTATTAAAGTCAAACTTAGAAGGAATGCGAGAATTATATAAATTTATGAAACTACAAAATCTAAATAGTAAATCATAGTGTTAACTAACTAATTGAAAAGAAAAATGGTTTAACTAGTTTCCAAAAGTTAAGACATGATCAGTTTTTTGGCACTCCCCATTAAACGAATGAAAATGAAGTAAAAATTAGGTTTTATATAAATGAGTATCTAATACCAATTCTTTGGATATTTCATGATGCTGTATGGCGAGCTATTGTTTTTCAGTTATTGATATATAAGTCATAGCATTAAGATTTTGATTGCATTGAATTTTTTTTAATTACATTCGCCTCTTGATTTAAAAAAGCACTGTATTTGCAGCATTAAAACGAAAGTACAGATTTACCTATTACGCCTCCTTAATATCCCCCCGAGTCGATTTCTACAAAACACATTCTTAGTGGATCTTTACTCGCCTAAAGAGACATGTTTACCAATCTTCAAGACTTTAGGCCTAATAGTTTAAAAGCAGGAATTTTGTAACTTATAACGTCTCCGTAGCCCCCTTTGGGATTTCTGTCAATCCCTTTCTATTTAACAAAAGGAAATATGCTTACAAATTTTGAAGTCTATTGTTCCAATAGCTGAAAACGGGAATTCTTTTAGCTATAACGCCCCTGTAAGATTCTTTGGGAGTCAATTGTTGTAAAATCTGTTTTTAATGGACCTCTACTTAACAATAGGAACATGCTTGCGAAATTTCAAGTCGGTCGTTTTAGAAATAGTTTAGAATAGTTTTAGAAATATCTACATGAATGAGTGAATGAGCGAGGAAGTCACTTTTCTCCTTTACAGGGTGATTTACAAAGGAGTATACACTTTTCAAACACTGTAAAGCAGTACTACTCGTAGTACTCCCTCAACAAACCGTAAGGTAGATGTACTTTTAAAGTTTGTGCCTAGCCCCTGACAGAAGTGACGTAAGCAATAGTGGGTGTGTAATGTGACTAATCAGTCAAAATGGAGGTATCTACAGTGGAAGAGGCTTTTTGAGTTCTTGGTTATAACAAAATGGAATCCACAACTGCTGTGCAGTAGCATTTTTGATCACGATTCAGAAAAGAACCCCCAACTAGAAAACCTAGCTAAAAATGGTACGAAAAATTTGAAACTACGGGCTGTTTGCGTAAAAGTAAATGTCCTGGACGAAGCTTAAAAAGCGTACCATAGCTGCTATGTATGGAGTAGATACCTTAACACATGTTTGGGTGGGAAGGGATTGCGGGTTAGATGTGTGCCGTGTGACTAAGGGTTCTCTCATAGAACATCTGTGACTGTCTCTAGCAAAATTAAAATTGTTCCATACAATTCTGTTACAGGTTACATTCAATATCTTACATTGTTCTTGATTTGTAGTACATCGAAACTGTATACTTCTTTATGAATCATCCTGAATATAGAGAGATTATAAATCATTTCAATAATATCCCCCACCCCAATTATATCCACTGTTTTTCTTTAAGAATTGGTAACTTATGTCTTGTAGTAGTTGAAAACTGAAAATGATCTGTATTTGTAATTTGTATAGCATTTTTAATGCTTTTTTATTTTCAATGTTTAGTACTAATATACTGTTGATCATGTGTAGAAGATGCATTCGTTAAAATGGCGGACAACCAGATGGATAGAAATGAGGTCATTACAAGTTGATGTTACAAACTTCTTCAGCACAAATAGGAACACTACAATACCTCTGCCCATTTCCATTCAATGTGCCCTTACATGGGCAACAGTATAGTTAGAGATACATTCAAGAACAAAGTTATGATTGGAAATCTCGAAATCTTAAACACAGTAAGCTATAATAATAAACTATCGATCCTTGTTTCATAATACTAAAATCGGAGAAAATATAAACCATTTTATTGAAGTAATAAATAAATGACTATATTTGAAATTTTACATCTTTTTCTTCTCATTAACTTAAAATACGTAAGAAATCTTTATTCGATAATAAAAAAGTTATTAACGAATTTAAATTTGCTATTAAATTCAGTTATAAATTAACCTTCCGTTGGGCGTTCCAATCTCTCAGATGCATAGTAAAAGTAGTTTACGTGCTGCGCCCACATGATGGATTGGACTGCGCCCTTCCTTCTTCTATCTGCCTTTCGTTAGTCGCCCTAGAATTCAGTGTGAAGGGCGAGGGCAATTTCTTCATATTTAGGGTGGCAGGGGCAATTGAATCTGATAGATACAGCGCGTCTAACGATGTCACTTTTTATGACTGTACTATTTCATCGAATTTGATTTTTTTTCTTGTAAAATAGTGTAGCTTTCAGTTTTATACGAAAATAGTTCGAAACAAATATATTATAGCTTCTGTATGATAGTTTTTGTCTTTTGTTTTTGCTGAGATTTGAGATGCATCTGAGAGATGCCGCGCGCCAAGCCAGTGACTATATTTTATTTAATCTTCAACGTAACTAGAATAAACTGGCAAAATATCTATATAAGAATCAAAATGACTCAGATCCTCGCGCCCATGTCTAGGAAAAATGGGCCATGAACTTTTGAAAGAGCACCTGCGAAGACGGTCTTAGTGTAACATTCACATGCCTCGTTCATTTTGACTCAGGGTTGAAGAAATATCTGATAAACAACGCCCCAGTTAAGACGAAAAACCAAGAGAAACATCACCAGGAACTTGGAAGAGAAGGTACTGACTGTTCCCTCTTATCAAGACATCAAGAAAAGATTATTAAAATTTTGTAATGTATTATACTAAAAATCCATCTGCCTTGAACATTGTAAGATGATTTGTGAAGACTGCAGTAAGGCATCCCTAAATGTAAACAGTGATAACTAATCCTTATTTTTCACACAATTCCTACTATTAGTTCTCTCTCTCTCTCTCTCTCTATATATATATATATATATATTAGTTTATAGTATATAATTTTCTTGTTATATTTCTTAATATATTTAGTCTATAGTATATAATATTCTTAATATATTCTTATATTAAGTTTAGTTACTAAAAATATATATAGATGGCGCCTTTATTCTTAGTATTGCTGTTTTTTTTTATGCATTGAGTCAGTACAATTGTGGAATCTGTATACATCGGGTAAGATTAGAGTTTCTTTGCTCATTTACATTATTGTTAATTATAGTTATATTTATTATTAACCTCTCTTGCAAATATTTTTGTTTATACATATTTATATTTGTCTATTTCTTCCGGATTCCTATAGTAATTTAATATTGCAATTTCTATTCTATTGCTGTTATATTCACCCACGTGGGTTTTAGGCTTTTGCCTTAGTTTATATTGGGAGCTATTGTGTCGAAAAAATTTCTGCTGAAGGAGAAGGTTGAGATCTCACAAAACTTTGTTTAATCCTGTTTCACTGTCCTAAACCAGTGACAGCTCGAGAAATCATAATAGTTTTCCACTCTAGCTACATTTCTCTTTTTTGGTTTGTCATGGTTCCATGTTCTTGGTTCTTCCGGTCTGATCTTAAGATTCTTGGGATTTATTAGTCTTCTTTTTAATTATTTACTGCTATATATATATCGTGTTCAAATTTCAAAGCATTCAAAAATAAATTCAAATTTCAAAATAAAAGGCATTTTAAAGCACTCAATTGAGCTGAAATTTTCTATACACTATTGTTTTGGGTAACAATACGATAATTTAAATAAAATTATTGACTAAAATTAATTATTTTTTGAATTACAGATACAGCCACGTTGGCTTCATTTTTAGCGTTTTGGGTCAAAACTTTGAGACTTTCTTTCCCCTCAACGTTTCAAAGCTGAACAGTTGAACTGAAATTTTATATACACGATTGTTTTGGATGACAATGTGATTCTTTAATGATAATTAATAAAAATTTATTGCCATTTAATGTTGCGATTCTGTCGTATGTATGCACATATTTATATTAATTATAACTATTTAATAAAAAGTAGCTAAAATAAATTTTTTTGTTGATCTAAGTAGGAATTGACTTAATTTTTTTTATATTACTTGTATGGTATTTTTTTTTTGTCTAAATGTTTCAATGTCTGCTTATATTTGAAATATGATTTTTTGTCAAATATATTTTAACGCGCGCGACACCAATAAAATGATACAAATCTCACCAATAAAATGATAAAATTATCTTCAAACGTAGGTTTCCGGTGATGCATCTGAGAGATGCCGTGCGCCTATGGAGGGAACTTTTTGAAGCGTGCCTAGTGGATGGTTAATTAACACATTATAATTTAGTTCCCTTTTGTTCAATAAGATTGATAGCAATTTTTTCCAAGCAGTGATAGGAATAGCACAATTGATGAATGGTGTTTCATTTTTCTAGTGATCATATTTATCGTCATTTATCAAGCAGAGTAGCTTAGAGTAAGCCCACCAAAATGATATATAACGTTGATTTTCTATGAGATAAATGTTAGAAATGTTTATATGCAGTCAATAACATGGAATTGAATTGATAAAGGTATATTAATCATACAAGATGGAATTTTTTTTATTATTCCCGAAAAATTCCTACATATGTTGTAACCATTATTGAACCTCGAGAAGATATACTGTAATTTTGCTTATAATTTTCAAACCAGAAAAATTTCAGGCAGTTGTTTAAAACCCATAAATGTTGCTAAGGAAAAGATTCTACTAAGCGGATTTTGATTTACGCACATGTAGTACTTAGAAAGCGATAAGTGTTCCATACACTGGAGCTTCAAATTTGTACCCATCCTCAAAGAACTATGACAAATCTACTAATTTTGTATTTATTATTATTCTAATGGCGATCTTCATCACTTCAATGAAACTGAGTCTCTAAACTTCTAAACTAACTATGACGCTACTGCAATCCCGGTTCATAAAACAGGCTTCCATGGACTTGGACTGCAGCAGCGTCATAGGCAGTTAGAACTTATTTAAGTTACACACATGTACATTCAATAAAATATTCATTTTTAAATAAAACTTTAAAGCATTAAACTTTATCTTGTATATATTTATGCTATCGCAAATTAATTCTTTTTAAAGAGTAAACGCTATACAAATTTTCAATTTTAGCTACTTTTTAAATTCAAGTTAAGAAAATATTATTTAACATTTACCCTTAAAGTCTGCATTTCCAAAATCAAAGTATCGAACTAAATGTCCTTCTTTATCAAAACCTAAAAAGCTGGTTGCAGCATATTTAAACACCTAGAGAAAGAAAATATTCACTCTGAACAAGTCTTGATAGTATCGAGTTACAATTCTAAAATAAGTGTAGATAACCATTATGGTTATGAAAGAATACCACGAAAGTTATATGAATTAGTTTTTCTGAGAGAGTCTTTTCAATCTCGATATAACGTTATCAATTAGATGAGTAGTAATATAAGAAAAATATATTTCAAATATTTTTTTTGTTAGTTCAAGTTAAAAATAACAGCTAAAAGTACAGATAATATTGCATAAAGAATTAAGAAAATGAAAAAATACAGATAATGTTGTATAAGAATTAAGAAAATGAAAAAAGAAGGCATTTTTCAATTTAAAAATAAGTCATTTGAGTGTTTCAATCAATTTCTAAAATTTTCTTACTTCCAATGGTTTGAAGTCAGTCAAGATCGTATCAATATGGAATTCTTTCCTCCACTCTATATGCTGAAAATAAAATAAGGACGAAAATTAAAATTTTCACTTTTGAAATCAATATTTCTTTTAAAATAATTTTTCTGTGGTTCTTTATATAATGTGATTAGAATTAAAATAAAATATAACATAAAGCATACATTTTGGAAAGGATTTCGTTAAATCATATTTGTCTTTACAAGAATGATTCATTTTTAATCTCATATTCATTTGGAGATATTGGGTGTAAGGGAAAACTTTGTCATTTTTTTTCTAAAAAAAAACTCTCTTGTTATTTAAAATTTAATCTCAAATATGTTTTTTGTTCGTTATAACTGTCTGCCAGCGTGAGGCAGCTTATCTAACCCCCTGGAAATGGAGTCCACTGTTTTGGAGACAAAGTATTCTACCACTGCTATTTAGACATTCTCATAATTTATACCTTTTTTCCACCAAGAAAGTTTTGCAGTGACCTAAACAGATGATAGTTGGATGGTGAAATATCAGGAGTATCTGCTGGCTAAGGTAAAATTTCCCACCTCAATTCTGAAATTTTTTATGCGGCGTTATTGCCGCGTGAAGTCTAGCATTGTGATAAAGAATCACACCATTTATGATGGCGAAAGAGAGACTTTTACATTGAATTTCTTTATTCAAATAATCAAGCTGTGAGCATTAACGACCGTTTCGTTGTTTTTTTCAGCAACTCCTAATGCACTATACCCTTGCTGTCTCACCAACAACATAACATAACCTTCTTCTGATGCACGCCAACTTTAAATGTGGATGATCGTGTCTCCTTTTAACAAACATTTGATTTTCTTCTAATGAACGTTCAGAAGTCGTCCTCATCACTTGACCATGGTTTAATCAAGGGACCATGGTGACTTTGTGATAGCGGTCGGTTCCTGCTCGACTCTGAACCTTCTTGTCTACCTGTAAACCCGGCTAGATGTGTGGGAGAAACTGAATGATCCCCCCACAGACATGATTTCAATCTAATCAATTTATTAATTCCAAGTATCAATCAGACACAATACAATTCTAATTAAGGTAGATGATATATAGTAGAGCGCAGAGGTGAGATTCTATAACACGGGGATACTACTACAGACCCTCAACTGAATCTAAGATAGCTTAAATACTCTCAAATATAACTACGTCGCACACTAATAAGCTAACTTCTACTTAATCAAGCGCACAATACCTGTACTTTTTATGCGTCGGATCTTACACTGGAAACTTGCAGGTGATCTCTCTCGGCTTGATCAATGTTGTTGGTTCCACGCTCTGTAATCTTTATCCTGGACAACTCCAAGACTTCTAACTAATTCCACTCTCTTTCAATCTTCAACTAACAACTAATTCGCAGACTTTATGTTAACTCCTACTTGTCAACTCCAACGTGTCAACTCATGAACTCGCGAAAACAGAATTTATATAATATACTTCATTTATATAATCACGTTTCCTTACTCGATGAAAGTTGGTTGAAATAAATATTTTCCTTAAAGAGTCATGAAGGGATTAGTAGAACCGCGTATAGATCCGTCACAACTTGACTCATGGACAAGTGACCATGGCGGTACGTCGCCAAAAGCCATCGTATAGCTGAATAGGGCGACATAAATACTCACTCACGGCAACCAAGTATTCATGACTACGAACTCGGAGCCACGTTGTCGAGTTGTGGGTTCAGGCTTTGATGCCACTGAAGATCGCCCATGCATAGAAGCTATCGATGCTCAAAATCCTCACGTTTCTTGAAAGTTTAAAAAGTGGGATGCCGCCTCAGTGTCATCATCTTCGTCACTTACCGAGGTTCAAAATTACGCGATCCTTCACCAACAGCAGCTTGAGTGCGACGTCAGTAAAAAATATTTGAATCAAAAATCAAACCTTACATTGAAGAGAGTCTGTGCCAAACTTGAAATACAAACATCCCAGACAGGAAAAAAAATAATTTTTAGATAATGAGGGTAGCTCAAATGCGTGCATCAAATCACATAAATCTGTGGTTGTTCGGAGATAATAGCCTTTGTTACCCCATATCCCCTAAAATTTGTAACTATAACTGTGGCTGCCAAATATAAAAAAATGTTTGTATAAATGCGCATTTCCCCCCCTTTAATATGTTAAGTTAGAAAGTTATTTAGCATTGCAATATAGGAGACAAAAATTGGTTAGCATTTCATGGAAGAAAAATGAGTTGGTTCACAAAGGAGAAGTAGAATAATAAAACTTGTGTTGCTCTCTTGCTATTCTTGATAGATTGGTTCTTAATAAAATTTTGTGTTTCAGAACTACACATAGCCTACTTGCAACGTACTTCATAATTTTGAGCCTCAGTCTAGTAGATGAAATTTGAGCTGACACGCCACTCTCCCCACCATTCCAGCCTGAGGTCATTGAACCTCGACTTGTTAACGTGCATCAGACACTCTACACGGTGGGTATTAAGCGTCATCAGGACTCGAACCCACCATTTGCCAAGAGTTTGCGACCATGGCCATTCATTTGCAGTGGAAGCACCTTGTCTCCATAAGATAGCGAAGTTAGAGTGTAATAAAGTTGGAATACACTTTCCTATAGAAAAAGGGATCCAGTTTAGGGTTTATCATTTAATATAATAAAAAAGGTATCCTTCAGATTAAACAAAAAGTATTTTTTAAAAATAAAAAAGTTAAGAATATTATTTTCAGCTGAATCTTTTTTCATTAATATTTCATAATTCTGTGACAATCCCGTGACTTAAAAATTTTTCAAAATAACTTCAATGGCAATTATATCAAAATTTTTCGAAAAACATACAATTTAACATTCTGCTTTGTTCATATAATTTTATTTGAATAATTTGCGTAAATTGTAATTTATTCGCTGTGTGTGTTTACTTATTACCACAACCTATTGGCGACATTATATGAAACGAAGCATCTGGTTGCCAGTTTAGCGCGTGCGACACATAGGAAATTGGGATAGCCAACTTGGCGAGTTATTAATAGAGTTGGTGATTGTTGCAATAATTCATAAGTAACTTTATTTCCTGCCCTAACTTTCAGTTGAATGAAAGATTTGAAATGATACATTAAATTTTTTTAAAAATCCTAATTAAACATTTCGTGGTACTTACGTATTATCGCAACAATCACCAAAGTTCAAAATCACTCGCCAAGTTGGCAATCCCAATTTCGCATGTTTCGTATGCACTGAATTGACAATCTGTGCTTCGTTTAATATAATGTCGCCAATAGGTTGCCATAATACGTAAGTACCCATTTCGTTGGAGTTAAACTGAATACTATGTTACATAGATTTTGCTGAAATGAAATTAGTACGATGGAAATGACATCAATTTTCCATGAATGCTTCGAATGGACACTTTTATTTGATGTTTTATATATTTTATTCCCTTATTTTTGCATCTAGTTACCATTTATGTCTTAGTGATAATTTTAGTTTAAGTTATTTCTCTTAATAAAATATCTAAAACATTTCAAAATATCTCTACCTTTCTAAGCATAGCTTCAGCATCGTCCAGCACAAATTCTCGAGCTGAAAAATTTAAAAAGCGTCCAAAAGAATTTTATACAACATTCAGAAAAACAAACTGGTGCAGTATTCAATAGCAGTTCTTAAATTAAAATGAAATATAGGAATAAACAATAGAAAGAAATGCAGTTATTTTTTTAAAAAAAAGTATCTTGATTTTGAAATATTTCGTGAAATTTTTACTCTTTCTTTAGCATTTAGGCTTTCATGTCACTGTCAACTTCAATCGTTATATTCATAAACACATGCTAAAGAAAATAACACACATTTATATATTAACATCTATGAAAAATTTTTCATAATGATATCGCAATTTTTCAAATTTTTTTATCCAAAAGAACTTACCTTTGCAAAAGCGATAAAATAAAGTTTCATCTTCAAGCAGTTTAGGAGATAAATCATTTATTGTGCGCTTTTTCAACTGGAACAAATTAAAAAGGATTATTACGTAATAAATTCAATAACGTTTGCTAAGAATTTTAATAGAAATTTTTTTTGTTATTTTAATGATGAACAATTAGGAAGTACAAAAAAATCCTCAAAAACGTAGTTGATTCACATTTGTGTAAATAACGATGTCACGATAAGACAATACACAAAAGTTGAAAAGATTGTTGATTTCAATAAAACAAGTAATATAAAAAAAAATTTTAAAGTCAATTCCTACTTTGAATGGATGGATAGAAAGTATTTCATTAACTATTGAAAACTTGAACAAGATATATATATAAGGGAGAGAGTGAACTAATAGTAGGAATTGAAAAAAGAGAATGATTTGTCTGCATTGTTGTAACAATGCACCCCCAGTTTGGCTGAAAAACCGGTTTTCGACGCCAACTTTTGTCATTGTTTTAACAGATGAATAGAAAGTATTTTATTAATGATTGAAAATTTGAACAAAAGATATAAATATATATATAGGGAGAGAGTGAGCTAATAGTGGGAATTTACAAAAGGATTATTTTTGCGGAAGTACTTGTTTGTAAGTAAAAGAACAATGTACTTGTATACTAGTTTCTGCACTTACTCCACAAAATGAAATCTATAATTGTATATGGTTGTGATATCACCAAATTTTTGTATATAATAACAATGATGCAAAATATGAATAAGCCATGTAGTTTTGTTTGAGTCTAATTTCATCATTTAATTTGTAATACTACTGCTCATCATTGAAAGCAGTATAAATTCTTGAAAAAAAGATGAAATTCGAAGATACATATATATATCTATCAATTTTTACTTCTTAATTTTTGTGTTAAGATAATCAAGCTTTCTTATAATACGAATTTCATTACCATAGATTAAGTACTAAAAATTGCAGTGATTTTTGTAAGACTGGGGAGTTTTATAATCCCTTCCTTACAATTGACATGTAATTCTCTATATTCCCCATGTTTTCCTTAGATGTATTCATACAGTAATTTTTATTATGAATAGTAAAATAGTAAGGATGTATGTATTCAATCAGAAAAAAAAGAGTACATTACCAAATAAGGTGAATAATTCAATAGAGAAAATAGATGCCATTAAAAATTTATGAATCGAGGAAAAAATTCAAAGGCCGCGGTAGCCTAATGGTTAGAGTCACGGACTCGTGATTGGTGTGTCATGGGTTCGAGCCCTAGTGCTTCTTAGGACCCACAGTGTGGAAAGACCGATGTACTTTAAATTTGTCAAGGTCCAATGTCCTTACGTTTGCGTGGTGTGGAAGTTTAGTGAGAGAGTGCCAGCTTTGTCCTCGACACTTGTTTATGGTCAAAAATTACGATGCCCGTTACCAATGGTCCTCGTGTCGCTTTACTTTGCGACGTTAATAAACACACTCGCTCTCTTAATAATTTAAAAAACAATTCGACGTGTCATTATATGTAATTTATATTTGCATATACGACACACAAAGATTCAAAGCATTAAATTAAGAGTTGTCAAAAATGTCTCATTGAATTATCTCGAGGGTTCATTTCGCCATTTAGTCTTATCTCCTTGTCTTTTTTCCCTCGCTTACGTCCGATTACCTCTTCTGAATCAGATGACGCTGTATCTTAGTTGTTACGTCAGTTCCACTTAATAAAAGGAAAGATGCGATATATATATATATATATATGAATGTGTGTTTGTTCAAAGCCGCTAATCTCCGAAACTACTGGACCAATTCCTCTAAAATTTTGGCATAGTGTTGCATTCGAATCCGGACGGGTTTTTATGTATTTATTATTTCGAAATTCACTCTAAATTTTTTAAAATTTAAATTTTAAGTGATTTTTTGGTGTTATGACGTCATATAATGTCATGTCTCTCTCTGAATGCTAAAATTAATACTTTACATACAGTATTTTCGGGATTATTACGTATTTTTACTATAGTTATGTTTATTTATTGCCATGTTTATCCATTTTTTGTCCTTTGATGCGTAATTAAGCTTATTTTCCCAATAAATAAATTTTTAAAAAATTATTCTTTCAACAACTTAATATTTGTTTTGTAGTTTTGGCAACAATCGGATAGCATTATCACGGGATGCTTACAATTTTGCTTATAATTTACGTAGCTACTACGGTATCAATGATGCAGGGCCACCAAGAAATAGGCTCATTCAGAGCTGTTTTGCAATTTCATACGTTTTTGTTTTTACCTTCTTTTTAAGTGCGTAGTTAATTGATTTTTTGCAATGCAATTTTACAAAGGTCATCACACTAGACAAGCAAAAGCAGCGCGAGGGGTAATTGCACAATCAAATTCGAATAGGTACCAGCAAACGAGCACAATACAGACAGATGGCTCAAATACCTGTTGAGGAAGCAGGTGATCGTAAGATTGTAATTGCTTTTGTATTGATAAAGATATTCAGTTCTTTTTACGTCAATGTTAGTATTGTATTTCATTTTTCAATTTATTTTTAAGCTCCGGATATATATTTTGGATAATTTTCATTTATAAAATACAAATTTTAATTCTATACGCTATGGATTTGTTTGGCATAATTTCAAAATCTCTCCACAAATGAGTAGCGTGTCAGTTGAAATCTTCCAAGTATTTTATCTTTTTCAAGTGATCCTAAATTAAATTAAAAAATAATTTTTATTTTTTGATATGTTTACGTTTTTTTTTTTTTAGTCAACCATTTATCTAAAATCACATAAGACATCGCCAAATGCTGCAATATGCGTTCAATAAGGGAAAACCATTCTATGATTGTTTTTACACAATAATAAATATTTTTTTTGCAGTGTTGTGAATTTTTCCACTAAATAGTTCTTGAAATTTCAAAAAATTGGGGCACTAACATTAGATTTGCAAAGGATCTATTTTGGTTGATTTCAAAATTTTATTTGATGTTACTGTGAAACATAAATGGGAAGATTAAGATTTTCTAATGTATATTTTGTGATTGTTTTGGTATTTAAGTATTATCGCAAATGTATTGACAACATTATATGAAAGGAAGCACATGGTTGCCAATTCACCATGTACGACACATACAAAATCTGGGTTGACATAGTTGCAATAGAACCTAAGTACCTTTGTTTGGAACTGTTTTTGGTGATTTCATCAAAATATTGAACTTTAATTTTTATTGATAGTTTTTTAACATTTAATTCTGCTATAGGTAGCTGCACCCAGTCACGCATTTCTGTGCTAAATCTGGTTAAAAAGAGAGAAAAGAAAAAGCACACATTTTTCTAATATTTTTAACCGCTTGCACTTGAGGTATGACTTTTTTTTATAAAAAAAAATATGTGTGAATATACATAAACAAAACTTTTCTATAAACAGATTTCCTTTGTAATTTCTTCATAAAATACTCCCTGTTATTATGGTTTTTTTTTGTCCTTATATTATGAATCTAAAATTATTTACATTGTGGGGAGGTGCCAAGTTTGAAAATAAATTTAAAAGGCTCCTCTTGAGGTCAAAGGGTTAACTTTACAATGCAATTCTAACTAAACCAGCAAAGTTTCTTTCTCTCGATTTTTGAGTGTGTTGCATAGCATGGCTATGTAAGATCACGTTAGTGAAAATATCATTGTAAATTTGTGAAATTTGTTTTCACAGAACCTAATGATGTAATGGAGGATGTCAGTTTGCCACATTTTCAAAAATATATACTAGTCATCACTTGTCCAAGTGATATAGATTTTCCCCCCCCCCATTTTTCTCAGAATTTCGGGATACCTTGTACATATCGTAAACTGTTGGTCTCAAAACTTTTTCATTAAAATGACAAGAAATTTCAAATTTAAACCTTTTTCGAAAAGCAGAAAGACGGATAACGTGCCTTCCATCTATTTGAGAGAGTTTTGATTTTTTATCGAATCTCTTCTGCACACTCAACAACAATTCCAGGTTTGATCACATTTTCTACAGCAGTTTTAATAGAATGGACATTTCATTTTTTTTATTAACCACACTCTTCACACTAGTTTGCGTAAGATTTCTTTTCCTCTTAGAATTTTAATAAATACCTGTTAGAGAATTTATGGGCTTTATCAAGTTAAGTCTACAGTTAAACAACTTGCATATAGAACTGTAATTATTCGACTATTCACTCGTAAGTTGCAGTGGGCTACTTCTCTATGTTCCCTTTCACAATACTATACCTTGGACTAATATTCTTTCAGGTTTTACACATACGGAGAGAGTTTAACTTCAATTCAATGTAAGAAAGTTGCATAAATTACGAGTAGTTCTAACACAGGAGTGGCCAACCCGTGGCCCGCCTTGAATAATTTCCTGCAACGTAACATTTTGTATAAGCAAATATATTAAAAAAAACATAAGAATTTTCAAAAGTGTCCACAATTTTGGTCATCGCTGTATATACATGCATATACACTCACAGACGAATATATATATAGTACAATAAAATGAAAAAATAACAAGACAAAATTATACAACCAACAAAGCTAAAAGATAGAAACCAGATTCTAAGAAACATAACTAAAAATAAATGGTGGAAATGAGTATTGTACTAGATTTAAATAAATGTATGTATAAAAAAAACAGGAAACAGAGTTAGAACTCTAAAATGGAAGAACCCAAAAAAGTCTATGGACTAAAATGAAGATCTATTATGATTTCTAAAGCTGTTGCTAAATTAGGACCAGCAAAATTAGGGTTAAAGAAACTTTATGGTTCCACCTTCCCCGTACAGCAGAAATTTTTGAGATAATAGAATATACATATATATATATTCTCAGTAAATGTTTAAACTACCATTGTTGGATAGTACCTCATTGAACTTCATCACTTTCTTCTCACTCTCAGTGTGGTATGGAATACTTGATCTTACACTGTTGGAATTTATTAAAGAGAAGCATATATTTCTCCCTTTTTATTCTTTTTTAATGTGGTTAAAGATTAATGGAGTTCCTTCTCATTATGTTTATTAATTTAAATTTTCAAAAGTGTCCACAATTTTGGCCACTACTACTACCACACACACACACACAAAACAACACACACACACACACACACAAGGATAATTAAATTAGATCTAAAATTAAATCGCTAGCCACTTCTAACTTTTATTTTCTCGTTACATCTTCAAGTATTAAATTTATTACCCAGTTCGGGAATGGAGAACACATGGCTTTAACAGATTCGCCGCTCCTACCATTAATTTTTATTACCTAGTATTTCAAATATACCTCTTCATTCAATGAGACATGTACTTGAAGACATCTGGCTCTTGAGAAGCCACGGACTCTTGAGTTTTAACACGTGTCCATCTCTCTCTCTTTTCAAATCAGATTACAAAATAATCTCATGGAATAAAGACGGTTAAAATAAAATGTCTTGATGTTCACACGAAAACCACGACAGCAATAAGCCGGCAGGATTCTGAAAACGCATTGTTAACCCATTAAATCCGTCAAAAAAAAGTAAAAATACTTAAAAAACGGACGCCAAAGACAGACAACTATTATGGAAATTGCTTTAAAGGACTTTAATCCGGAACGCGCTGTATCTGTCTATGCTGAGTGGTCGCGGTAGCCAAGTGGTTTAGGCACTGGATCGTGGCTAGCATGTCATGAGTTCGATCCCAGTACCACTGAAGACCCGCTATGTAGGGGAGCGATGCACGTAAAATATGTCGAGAGCTCAAACGTCCTCCCGATGGTGTGGTGTGGTAGTTATGAAAGGGGGTGCCAGCTCAGGTGTCGTCCGCGTCACTTGACCACGGTTCAAAATTGCGCGGACCGTCCCCAAAAGCCCTCGTGTAGCTGAACAGTGGGATGTTAATATTCACTCACTCACTGTCTGTGCTGAAGAGGTCAGGTTGCCGTGAATGAAAGAAACGTTCTCTGATGGCAAGTAAGGGGGGGGGGAGTGAAGTGCGCGTCAACATTTGGTAAAATGTGCGATAATCCCGATGTGAATTTCACCAACCTCGAATACATTATTGAAAATCACAATCGAATCCAAGAATGAAAGGGCAACATCGAAAACAATGTTTACAAAATCAAATCAACGAACAAAAAAAAAAAAAAAAAAAAGATATGTGGATTACTGTCAACCAAAAATCTCTGCATGTAAGAAATGAGGTCAGTGAAATTCTTCGTTTGCATTTGTGTAATACAAAAGTGACTGAGTTTTGTTTAATAAGACGCTTCGAAGAAGAATAGTAATATAAATGATATTAAAATTTTTATAGAATGTATTTTGTGTTAAGTGATATTGTTTTTTATATTTGGAAGAGAAAGTAAAGTGTGTTTTATTATTTAAAATTTTGAGAAATTTTAATGTACTAAATTATTTTATTTTAAATTGTTAAAGGAATTATATCATTTATATGATAGTATTGGTGTTATAAAATTGAAAGACATAAAGTTAGTTATTAGAGAAATGACTCTAATGTACTAATATTAATGATACTGATTATGAGGAAAAACAAAATTAAAGTCATATTGCATTCTTTTTATCCACTGAATTTTATTATTTTGTTAATTATTTTATGCATCAGTAACTTTACTAAATTTAAATTTAAATTAAAAAATTTTTCATCTTGAAATTGTGTGTTTTGATACACTGGCCACATATCAGGATTCACTGTTTCTCGAAATTTTCCTTGTCTAAAATTTAAGTAGTTTAACAACTTGATTTTGGAAATGATACAGTGGATCGAAGAGAATTCAATCATTATGATTTTGTATATGTCTTGAAACATTAAGAGGACAAACTTATTTAGTTTGATTTGTATACCTCTTATTGTTTTCATATTAGCATTCCTGAACATCTGTGATTTGATCACGCAGATTTGTCAGAGAGATGTGTTGGTATTAGTATGATGTAAATTATATTACTGAATGTGAAATGTGAAGGAAAAAAAATTTGTCAATGAAATGAATAAGCTTAAAAAACTACAGAGAGATTCAAAATATTTTATGTGATGATTTGAAGTAAAAGTGAATATGGTGAAAAAGTTACTACACTAATTTGTATGTGTTGTTGAAAAGTAATTACTATAATAATGGTAGATTTCTTTCTAGAGATGATTCCACTTTTCGAATCGAGATAAATAAAAGAGCTCTTTTTCTTTATTCTTATACTCTTATATTATTATAATACATGTAAAAGGAATATGGTCTGATGTGTTGAATAGTGTATAAGTGTTATATAAACTGTTCTCATATTATTAATCACATCATTTTATTCATGTCTATGTTTTGATATTTTAACAGTGTATTTCACCTATGTATATTTTTATGTAACAAAATTAAGTAGTATTACGAAGGCACCTGAGTATATTTTAATAGAAAATTATTATCTTAGTATTTGTATATATCATGTATTTTTTAAAATTATATTATTGTTTAATATAATAAATTTCCACACATATACTACACATAGATAGACTGCGTGCTAGCAATAACACAAATCTAATAATATGAAAGATTTGGAGGAAACGTTATGCTCTTTTTCTGGATAAAATATAGATTTGAAAACGGTAATGTACATTTATGTGTAAGGCATTTCATTTTATCAATTAATATTTTAGAAGTGTTATTATTTTGTTTATTGCTATAATTTCGCTTATTGTATTGTATTTTGATTTTATTATTCGCGTGTTACTTAATTCTATTTACTGTGTGTAAAATGTATTTCTATATTATGTATGTTATGTACTGTTTTGTATGTATTGAAAATTTTTATGTTTGTAAGAGAGGAAGGGGCCCCATTACTCCAATTTTAAAATTGGGGGGAAAATGTAAGGATAATTAAATTAGATTTAAAATTAAATCGCTAGCCACTTCTAACTTTTATTTTCCCCGTTACATCTTCAAGTATTAAATTTATTACCCAGTTCGGGAATGGAGAACACATGGCTTTAACAGATTCGCCGCTTCTACTTTTAATTTTTATTACCTAGTATTTCAAATATACCTCTTCAATGAGACATGTACTTGAAGACATCTGAATCTTGAGAAGCCACGGACTCTTGAGTTTTAACACGTGTCCGTCTCTCTCTCTCTTTTCAAATCAGATTACAAAATGATCTCATGGAATAAAGACGGTTAAAATAAAATGTCTTGATGTTCACTCGAAAAAAACGACATATATATAATGTACGTATATAATTTAAAGTGATACGTTATTATTTATCCATGCTTATAATAATATAAATTTTATTTTTTGTGAAGAAATCGAGAAAGTAAATACAGGAGATCAAAGTAAAATTGGTTCCAAAAGGTTTTAATGTAATTTTTGTTGTAAATGTAAGGTATTTAGAATAACACAGACTGAATGCTGTTTTGTGTGC
>BMAO01033223.1:0-31472 GCA_019973975.1 Trichonephila clavata | reverse complement strand
CCCAACATCAGGTCACAATCAACGATCCAGATATGTGATGGAGGAACGCTTCGCGTTCCATTTCCCAGTGACATCCAGCGTCCTTTTTCGAGACCTTTTTTTCATTTTTTTTTCAGAACCCCAAATGCTGTGAAACATCTGCAGTTAGAGAACACGCAGCCACCACCCATTCCACAGCCTCTGTTTCAGATAAGCGCCATGTTTCTTAATTCTTATTCTGGTTTAATTTAATTCTTAAATTTGTAATGTTAACGTTTAAACTTGTAACTAATAAACTAAATTATTTAAAATACACAGAATGGAGATTAATTGTGTAGCGTTATCTTTGAATTTAATTGGACTAGAGTAACTCACTGCGTGATGTGGACTAGAAGTTCAATAGACGAATCTGGGTATTATGAAAGTTAACTTAAGGGGGTCACTTCACGCAGCCTTTTCCCTATCTCCGTAATGTTAAAAATGACCAAATTTAAGGAACATTTTTGAAAAATTGACAAGTTGTACAGTCATGAATTTTTTTGTGTAGATTTATTGTATTGTTTTTATTATTTTAATGAGAGCATTTTTCAAAATTTTGATTAGTTTTTTTTTAAAAAAATTCATATGTGGAGTAACACGTCAAAATTATTAAAACGATAAAAATTCTTGTACATTTTAATCCATAAAATTTTTTTGAATAATTTTTTTGACAAAATCTCTAATTAAAATATTTATTTGTATAGTGTTAACATATGTGCAAAGTTCAAAGCTATAAATTAAGTAGATTTTTCAAAAATGTTCCTTTTGTGTTGAAATTTACACTTTTTGAGAAATAGTGATTTAAAGTAAAAATTTACTATTAACTAATACGTACCAGAACCACAACTTGGATTTCTGGTATCATATGCAAGATCATCTTCTTGTCTACAATTTAATTGTTTGTTTTTAGTTCTAGCTTCTTTGGTTCATTGTAAAACTGCCTATTTTGCTTTCTTAATATGCGCATGATCTACTTCTTCCAACGCTCGACATTTGTAAAATCCAGGGTTTGAATGTTTAATACATCTAAAACTTTTAATTTGGTAATGAAACCTTGATTATATAAAAATGTAGCTTCAAATACTATAGTTTTTAAAGTTCCTAATTGTATAATAAAGTTTTTGGAACTATAAATCAAATACAATTTAAGGTTTCATTGAAATTTTAAGTTTTACCGTTAAAGCACGTAAAAAAGAGTTCACGACTAGAGAAATCTCTAAATACTTTTTTAATGCAATTGCTAATTGCAATAGGTGAGTTGTGTTAAGCATATATGTGTCACCTTTCAGTATGAACCTATTATATTCACACCACGAATCACCTCCCGTGGGGCATAAGCCGTGTCGTATTTTCAAATCTGTGGAGAGTTTATGAAAAAAATATAGCCCAAATAGTTTGCATCATGACTGACAAGTTTTCTGAGTTGCTTCAAATAGCCACACGAAACATAGTATCTTTACAATTTGTCTATTACTGCATCTGTTAATCTATAACGACCTCCTAGAGATTTTTTGTCCACAAGATTTTTGCCTTTAAATTTTGATTTTAATGCCCTGTCATGTCTCCATCCTTTTCTCAACATGACCAACACATTCTAATGTTTTAATGTTGACATCTTTCTAAGGTTAAGATTCTAAAACTGCTTTGTATGCTTTAAAGTCCTCATCACCCAAATATTTTGTCGCAATTAGTAAATCGTAATTTGTGTCGTGCCTCTGAGCAATGGAAAATACAAAGTGCACCTTCAACTTTCATCCCCCTACTACTTCCGAAGTAATCTGCCGAACACTCAATGTTATGTACATTGTCGTTAAAATTACTTGAGTATTTCCTCTATAGTTTTTCGGCATCAACAACTTTCCCAGTGTTCACACTAACTGCTGTAATACCATTCAGAGAAACATGACCCCTTTTTTTGCCACATGCCATAGACAAACACCGGTACAATAGGACTTGCATTATTAAATGATATCATTTCGACAGCAGTTATATATATAATACCATAGACTGGCTACTTTCTGTGTCGTGTTATTTAATGCCATGCATGAACTCGTAAAACCACTTTGGTGGACGTGACAATTCATAACTAAACAAAATATTTTCGCAGTTGCTTCTCTTTTCCAATAAAAATAATAGCATATAATAGTACCCAGTGTTTACTTCATATAATTTTGTATCTTTTTAAAAGCTTTTATTTAACTTACAATGTATGTATGTATGTAATTTGTTCGGGTGGAATCTTGCAACTCAAATTTTGAAGCTGATATCTTCCTCCCATTGAGCTGAAATTTTGTATACACGTTTAGTTTGGATGACAATGCATGTTTTGACCATTTATATTCCGATATTGCAATTAATTAAAAAGATATTAATTAAAAACGTTTAACTAGTTTTGGGCGCCAACTTGGATATATTTGCATTGTTGTAATAATTTTATTGTTACAACAATGACAAAAGTTGGTGTCGAAAATCGGTTTTCAGCCAAACTGGAATTTCATGACGTTGCGCTATTGACAGTATTAATTAAATTTGTCTAAAAAATAATTACATTTCTACAACGTAAAAATAATCTAATTTCTACAACGTATGTAATTTTTTTACAAATTTCTATCTATTTTCTTGGATTTAAATTCAAAACAAAAAAGTAGAGCTATTTTTCAAGTAGATTGGTACATTGTATACCTTTCTCAACACTGCCAAGTTAAACTGAGATGGAGTATTGAAGAAATTCTTTAAATAATTTATCTAACTTTAATCTATGAAACTCAGACAAAATATAATTACAGAATCGGAAAGATCATTTTTTTATGTATCTTACCCATCAAAAGGAATCCGCTAGGAAAACAATAAGAGAAAAATATTATCTAGAAATGCAATATATTTTCGATTAAAAAAAATAATTTTATAATAAAATAAAGGAATTTTTTAAAGAAATTTTCTAATTTTAAGCCTACAAGTAATTTAAATACACCTCATTTTATCACCAGTAATCTAAACACACACTACGACATGTGTCCTTAAATTTAATTACAAATAGAATCTGTTAATTGTATTTGAATTTAATTATTGATTTTTTCAAAATCAAGTTTCTAAAGATGATCTGAGCAATTTAAAAAAAAATAATAGATTCTTACGTAGAAGATATTCAATGTGCAGCAAAAAATTATCCTTATTTGATAAAACTTTCTTTTTTGATTACAAAATGCGTTTTGAGTCTTAAGCATTTTATTGATTAATACAAATATTTAAATGCCTTTTGAAGTTTTTTAATAAACAACTAAAATTTTCTTCTAATATGTTAGAGAAATATATCCCTTATCTTCAAAATATTTCAAATAAATAATATATTCTTTTTCAAAAAAAGTCAAAATTTTAATTAAACATTTAATAACTTTGTCATTTATGAAGATAATCTCACTAAACCTTTTTTTTTTTTTCGTGTGTAGAACAATGTTACCCAAAATCTGCACGAAGATTGAAAAAATTGCTTAAAAATTACGGATTTAAAAAAATTGTGTTTTTAGTCTAATACCATTTTGCGAGAATTAATTCAGCTAAACCAGGGATGGCGAACCAGCGTTCAATGAGTTGAACAGGCTGAGAAACCTGTCCAGAGATAACTAAAAAGTAAAAAATAAATTAAATGTAAAAAAACTTTTTTAAGAACAAGCTTTTATTTAAACGCGCTAAAAAGAATAAAATAAACTTTTCCTTTAAAACTTTTTTTACTATCAACTTATAACGTCATTACACAATTTATATGTTATAAAAGCTTGTCGCGAGATATACCTGTGTAGATAAACAAGTAAAATAAATAACTTGACCTGATTGATTTTGGTTTCTAAAAATTGAAACTAAGTAAATATGAGTACTTAAATATTGCGACAAGCTTTTATATCATACAAATTGTGTAATGACGTTATAAGTTGATAGTAAAAAAAGTTTTAAAGGAAAAGTTTATTTTATTCTTTTTAGCGCGTTTAAATAAAAGCTTGTTCTTAAAAAAGTTTTTTTACATTTAATTTATTTTTTATTTGATTAACTACTGTTTTAATAAACCTGGTATTCAGAAATGTTTGAATAACATCACAAAAGTCACAACATGTCAACAACTTTAGAACCAAACTTTGGATTTGGCGACCAAAATTTATGTGAATACCTTGTTTTTTACATTTTATTTATAATAAATGTGGTTTCAAAGCACAAGAAAACAGTAGAATGTTCATTATTTCAAAAAAAACTTTCAAATGAATCTAAAAGGAAACATACTCTTTATTTAACTTACCTAAGCTTTTAAAGTTGAATTATTCATGTATAATTTGAATTCATTATTCTGACTTATGACGCATTTAATTTCTGGAAAGTTTGGGGTTTTGTACCTTTGTACGTTTTTAAACGTTTTATTATTAAACATAAACATGTTAAAAAAGGTTTTGATAGAAACAATGTTTCCAATAGCAGAAATTCGTAAAATATTTGAAGAGGTAAAAAACAACACGCGAGATTCCAGAAAGTAAACAAACAGCTACAATTATTCACTTCACTTCTTTCCTGAACAAGTTACGGATCAAAATAAATCCTTTTAATCAATTTAAAATATTTGATGAGGCTGAAAAGTAGCAAGTGTCTTTTGTTTTGAAATGAAAGGGGCGTGGCAATCAGCTGGTTTTGGGTTTGACGGATGTAAACAAATTTTTAAGAAAATATTAAAAATACTTCTAATTCAACTAGAACAAAAATTTAAATTGCAGTAGAAAGAAAAAGAGTGGTATTTTATTTTTCAATCAAAATTGAAAAATCGATTTTTGGATCGACTTTTCTGAAGTGACCCCCTTAAATGAACTTAAGGGTAGTTAACGGAGGGGGGGGGTGAGTGAGGGAATATTAACGTCCCACTGTTCAGCTACACGAGGGTTTTTGGGGACGGTCCGCGTAATTTTGAACCATGGTCAAGTGACGCGGACGACACCTGAGCTGGCACCCTTCTCCTAACTACCACACCACACCAACGGGAGGACGTTTCAGCTCACGACAGATTTTACGTGCATTACGCCCCTACACGGCGGGTCTTCAGTGGTACTGGGATCGAACTCATAACATGCTAGCCACGATCCGATGCCTAGACCACTCGGCTACCGCGGCAGGGTAGTTAACGGCAGCGTCACATCACTACAAAAAAGAAATTCTGTTCCGGACAAAAAGAATTTAAAAAAGATCAGCTGTTGAATAAATCATTCGAGGTTTATTATTCGTTACATAGGGGTTATTGTCTTCATTTTAATTGAGGAAAGATAATAGTTCGTTAAATCCGAAATTAATTAAATAATTGTTCCGACTGTAATTTCTCTGCATATATTAGTTAACTGTGTTAGATTTTTGATCATATTCCTTTGGTTTAACAGTTGTTTTAAGCTATCCTGTAGCAACACACATTGAGGGACCACTTTATCATGACCGTCGGACAGTTCTATGAGCCTTTGCTGCACAATATTGCCACTAGGTAAGCTAGAATGGTGTAAAAAAGAATATCGAGGAAGGGGAGACGTCATGAACAGGGAAAAAATTTCTAACTCCTATTCCAACCAAACTCAATTTTCTTATGTAAAATCCGACGCTGATCACGAATACATGTAGCGCTTTTCAAAATTTCAATTAGATCAAAAGTTATTGCAATAAAAAAATGTTCACATTTTTTGGATATTTGGCAGGGGAGACGTCATGAACAGGGAAAAAATTTCTAACTCCTATTCAAACCAAACTCAATTTTCTTATGTAAAATCCGACGCTGATCACGAATACATGTAGCGCTTTTCAAAATTTCAATTAGATCAAAAGTTATTGCAATAAAAAATTTCACATTTTTTGGATATTTGGCAGGGGAGACGTCATGAACAGAGAAAAAATTTCTAACTCCTATGCCAACCAAAATCAATTTTCTTATGTAAAATCCGACGCTGATCACGAATACATGTAGCGCTTTTCAAAATTTCAATTAGATCAAAAGTTATTGCAATAAAAAATGTTCACATTTTTTGGATATTTGGCAGGGGAGACGTCATGAACACGGAAAATATTTCTAACTCCTATTCCAACCAAACTCAATTTTCTTATGTAAAATCCGACGCTGATCACGAATACATGTGGCGCTTTTGAAAATTCTAATTAGATCAAAAGTTATTGCAATAAAAAATTTTCACATTTTTTGGATATTTGGCTGAGGAGACGTCATGAACACCAAAAAAGTTTCTAATTCCTATTCCAAAAAACTCAATTTTCTTATGTTGAAATCTGACGCTGATCACGAATACATGTGGCGCTTTTCAAAATTCCAATGAGATCAAAAGTTATTGCAATAAAAAAAATGTAACATTTTTTGGACATTTGGCTGGGGAGACGTCATGAACGAATGAATGAATGTTGGGTTTAATGGGGCAAGAGCCGATTTCGGCTAAGCTGCACCAATCAATCGTTAAAATATTAAAAATCCATTTAAAATACTCAAAATATAGTTACAAGTTCACAAAAAAACAAGTAACAAGCAGATTTTGGTGGGGCACACCCCACCAAGTCAGACGTTTAAAACATTTCAGAAAAAGAAAATCAAAATATTTTATATTCCAGTAAAAACAATTGCTAATAAGTTTTTGGTGGGGATTATACCCCCACCCAGTCCGATAAGTATGATTCAATCGCGCCCCTTCCGGTGCTTGGTCAGAGTTAAATATTTTTTTCCATAACTTCTGCTTCTTCTGCTTCAACCTCATATATGAGCATGTCATTTTCTTCTTCGGAAGTCTGTACTGGAGAACTCATTATCGGTATGTGTGGTGCCATTTTTATATGTAGAGCTGTTTCATTTATTTTTTGTAGTAGCTTTTTCGTTCTTGCTCGAGATTTTGTGTGTTTCCTTTTTGAATATTGTATTATACCTGCTGAAGGGGGTCGAATACGGGAGTTGTATGGGGAAGCAGATATATTTGATGAAGTTTCCATAGGGCTGAACATAGGGTTGGTGGTGGTAAGTACTGAATTAGAAATAGGAGTCGGTGGCTGAGTTTCTGACACTGTAGTGGCTATTGTTGAGGGCAAGAGGTGTGCTTGGGTTGAAATTGATGTGGAAACAGCAGGAGTGGATGTTGGTTTATCTGGTTTTGGGAGGGATGAAATTAAGTAAATTTAAAGGTGGACATTTTATTTTTGTTATATCTTCGTCTGTCTGTGTGGCACTGTTTATAGTAGAGGATTTGTCAGCTTGAGCGTAAGTTTGAGTTAACTGTGGAACTATTAATTTTCGTGCTTCTGCATGATATATTTCTATTGGTTTTAATAGCTTGGATTTCTTTTTCATTCCAGTTTGGGCATACTTTTGAATCTGATCGATGGGTTTGGGAACAATTAACACATTTCGGCTCTAGTGTACAATCCGTGGAAGAATGCCCAACGGATGCACATCTAGAGCATGTCAATTGACCGCGGCAGGAAGTTTGAGAATGTCCGAACCTCTGACACTTGAAACAGCGCAGAGGATTCGGGATGCACGAACGTATTCTGCAGAAGGTATCTAGCTTGTATTGTACCTGGAAGATTCGGGCTATTGAAATTTAAAATCAAATGTTTCGTAGGAATAATGGCGGCATCTTTTTTAATCGTAATTCTTCTGACTTGAATAACACCCTGATCAGAAAATCCATCAAGAATTTCTGACTCAGGGGAGGTCAATAGGTCAGGTTCAGATATGACACCTCGGATTGAGTAACTGTAAGTGTAGAATCGAGAAATGTTTTTGCAGACAGATAAGATTTCGATTGAATAGCTGATTTTGTTTCAACAAGTAAATCACCAGATCGCATTTTTTTAACCGATTTTGGTTCACCGATTGCTTGGAGGGCTTTGAAAATCGCAAAAGGGGATTTTCTGGACATTTCATTTTTGGTTAACGACAAGATGAAAAAGCGTGAAGTACTGGCAATATGTTCAATGGTATGAAATTTGGGTAAAACGAGGCACATCAAAATTGGATCCATAGGCACGTGAAAAACTTCGTTCTGGAGTGCCTCCACCCACCACGGAGTCCAACAAGGGAGGCAGTGTGCCGGTCATCTGGCAAAAGCCAGGCACGGCGCTTACCTGAAGTACACCCAGAATATAATGCTACAGCATCAGGGCGAGGATCCAACGGGTAAACCCGCCACCCCTTATCTGCAGCACTAACCCTACAGCAATGTCTCTGATAAGTCATCACCAGCCGATTGACAGGAGCGGGCTCGCTCCTGCCACCCGTCTATAGCGAAGCGTGGGCCAAAGGGAACGCAAAAGGTATCCCCAGGACACCATTTTCCTCCTTACGGGACGCCGCACACGGCAAACATGCGGGTCGGAAAACCAACGTTGTTAGTAAGAAAACAAAGAAATAATACGCACTAAAATAAATTGTCGAAAAAAAATATTAAACGAATTTAACGCAATACAAAACGAAAAATATAGTATTATTAATGAATATTTTGAGTAATCTAATAAAAAATTAATCAATAGTTTTGTACATTTAAATTTCGAAAAATTGTCTGTAGTCTAGACGGGAAAAGAAGAAAAGGGAAAATTGAATGACAAGAGGGTCGAAAATAGAGAAGGATCACTAGGGTACCCCGGGTTCGTGACACCCGTTTACCAAAGAGAGTAAACCCCTTGGGAAAAGGAAAAGATCACTAGGGCACCTCGGGATTGTGACACCCGTACTCACCTAAAGAAGGTGAGCCCCCTGAGGGGTCGCAAACAGTCGGTTACCTTAAGTGATGAACCACGATTCAGCATACAAAGCGATTCTCGCCGAGTTCTCATCTAGACAGCTCAAGAAATGCTATCATCCTGCAAACATTAGACATCTCTTTGGTGGCACTGTCATCCTGGTATAGGAGGCATAATAGTGGACGCACGTATGCTACTCCATACCTTCTCTGCTGGTACGACACCAGAGCTCTAAAAGGATGAGATTTTAGAACCTTATGTACGGCTTTTTTGAGGAGTTGTGAGAGATCAATTCGTTTTAATGTTGTTTAATGTGATTCGTTAATGTGAATTGTTTTAATCAATTCGTTTAATCTGAGCACACAGAGCTGATTACTACACGATTATCTGGAATAAGAGGGTATTCGCCGTATGGTGTGGCCATCGAGGTGTATAGATCTCAATCTGACTTAGACCTTCTGTGATTCTCTAAGAGCCATTGAATGATGACAATCCACTACAAGATTTAAAATCCCCTCTTTTGGAAAAATGTGAATTACTGCCCCAATTGTTGATCAGTATTCACATTAATAGTATGAGAGCAAGCACATTGTAAGGCTTAAATAAAATGTGGCCTATCTCTTATCAGATGAGAAATTTCGAGTTATGACGTATCGTACTTTGACCATTGTGGCTCTTATTTGCAAATCAGCTTACGCTGAAACATTATGCTTTTTTTTAATTTCCAGCCTTTCCTTACTGTATAATGTGTTACTATACCAAATTTTCAAGCAAAATGACAGATTTTGTTGAAATATCTATCTCATTTTTATGTTTTTAATTTTGAGCATTATAGTGTATAATAATGTAATATATATACACTGTGAAATATTAAAACTCGTGGAATATCTTAACATCGTCTGGAACAGCCTTTTAAAAGGGCGAAGTGCACTAACAGCCATTGAATTGATAAATCATCGGAAGTAAAAATTATTCAGTCATGTTGACGTTCATCAGCAGAATGTGTACATTACTGATATCATACATAAGGACATGTCTACAATTATTTCCAACATGCAAAGCACCTCAAGGTATCCGACTACCCCAAAATCGGGAATTTTGCCAAAAATGGACAAATTAGTTTAGGATTTTATTTTATAGACCATCTTATTAGCTTTATAAAAATACCGTTTAATATTTTTCGTTTAGAACAAAAACTACAAGTGTTTTAGTAAAAGCAGATGCCATTACTTTAAGCAAGATATCATACTTTAAAACGCGTTTTACTCGAAATGTGTGTGTGTTTTTTTTTTTAAATACTGAAGGGGCCAGCGATTGCTAAAAAAGTTTTCAGAATAATTAACCGAATTTTTTTCTGTATGTTCTGTATAATAGTAGAAATGTTTTAACCTTCAGATTTATCAATCACTGTTGTTTTACTACGAAATTTACAATACTTTATGTTAATTCTATTCTAAGCAATTACTACACTTATTCTAAGCAATATCATATAATAACTAAGATTAAGTGCTCTAGTTTTTGTAAAAATTAAAATCTCTTATCCTGAAGGTTACTTCAAAACCGAATAATACAGCAGCACATCAAAATTGAAAATTTGTTCACAAACTTTTGGTACAGTACGGGCCGCGTTTATGTTATTTTTTTGTCAATTTTTAATCATTTTTTCCTATTTTTAGTAATAATTTATTTTGCTCTTCTTAATTTAGCATATTTTTCTTAAAATGTACTAAACAAATCAAAAGACAAATCCCTATATCTCCATTTTTTAAAAAAAGTTGTAAGTAGTCGGATACTTTAATAGTGAGTCGTAGAAGTCTTATAACAGTCATAGAAATCCTGGTACGAAGTTGATACAGATTACGTAGCAAACGTTGAATAGTGATTTCTCGTTTTATGCCATTCAATACATTTTCGGATTGAAGCAGGTCTGGTGAAGATACCAAGACCATAGAAAATTAAAGCGTATCTACAACATGTCGATAGAGACAACAGCAGCATGTATGGGAACATTGCTTTGTTGGAAAAGGAGTTGAAACAGGGCGTTCAGTAACAGGATGGCAACTGGTTGCAGCATCTCTCGAACATTAAGTTGACCAGTCAAAAGGCCCCCGTTAGGGAAACCAAAAGGTTTTCAGCATCATAATTGCAGTCTACACTATGACGCCAGGTCTTCCAGACCCATGATTTTACTGGATCTTGAGCTGACTACGCTCTCAACACATGGATTTGATTTTATCTACACTAAGACAAGCGTGTCGTTGATGAAGACAAAATCAATGCAATCCGACGAATCCATGCTCGTTTAAGCATGACGCCATTCCTACCATTGACGATGATGAGTTAAAAAAACTAATCGTAACCTACATAAGCCAAGTCCTTCGCTTGTGAAGCCATCAAAATAATTTATGGAATGATGCAGAGTTTTCCATGAAAACAGAGATATAGTTCCCTACTCTCCAAACTTTCACACCATGCCAATATGAAAACTTTTAGATTAAAGGGCATCAACCCCTTTACACTTCAGGGTCTTTAAAGGCACATGAAATCAAAGACAACGTCGGCCACGAGTTCGCGATCATGACCTTTCGGCTAATGCTGCTACATTTCATTTTTGGATATATGGAGTGAGTTTTTAAGCATAGCACTCTAAAGGAACACGAGTGCTACTGTCGACGGACCTCATAGCTTGAATAAAGTGGTAAGGGCGACACCAGAGATGGCACCTGCTCTCTAAACTACCACAACACGCCAATAGAAAGCTTTTGAGTTCTACATATTTAGCATATATAAGCGCCTCTACACTGGGGGTCTTCAGTGGCACTAAGCTAGAACTCATGAAACGCCTAGCCTCAATCCGTGACCATGACCCCTTGGCTGCCACGACACTTTGGATAAATGGAAACAAGTCATAAAGTGAGATTTTGAAACATTTTGAAAATATGAATGCGATATCACATACTATTATTCAAATAATATCAAATATTTTTTTCATTTTACTGTTTACAGGTTTCCTTAGATTGGCAATGATGTGTGACAACATCACTCAGAGTGAGGATATCCGTTGTTGTGAGTACCGTTACAGTGACACCGCTGTCCACAAACACTTATACAGGGTGTCTCAGGATTATTGGGACAAACTTTATGGGAAGTTAGGGGACATCAAAAGGATTCAGATTTGCATGCAACCCATGGTTGTGGAAACACCTTCTTTTGATACTAGGTGGCGCTAATCACAAGATCATTGGAGGAAACAGACCTGCATTACCGCAGTCATTTGAGCTGTCATTACCCTCAGAACAATATGGAACGTTTTACAAACAGCGAGCGAGCAGATATGCATCTCATTTAGGGATTGGCAGAAGGAGATGCACGATCAGCAGAATGATTGTATCGCGAAAGATACCTATAAATAGGTGCAACGGACCACCGAATTTCTCAGTTTATGTGAATGTGGATTATTATGAGGTAATAGGCATAGAGAGGGTAGGATACGAGTGACTCGAGCTCATAGCACGACTCAGCTTTGATCAATAACTGTTTCAGATGATCTCAGTCTCGTGCTTCTTTGTTCCTTGTTGTTGCCCTAGTACTTTCCCATTATGTTTCCGACTATGAGTTGGTTTGCAAATTTGAATCATTGAGACGTCCCCCCAATCCCCTTAAAATTTGTCCCAATAATTTTGGGACACCCTGAAAAATAAATGCGAAGCATTTAGAAAGTCATGTTTTTTTAACACTCTTTTATAAGCTTCACTTGTATGTGACGGAATCTTTGAACTCAATTTCTACTCACTTTAAAAGGTCAGATTAATTCAAAATTTTGTACACTTGTCCAGGACCGATGACAATACAATAATTTCATAATTTTGTCCCGTTGTCCTGATCATGATCAACGATTTCCTTTTTTCAGATCCCATCCCGCATCTGGCGAATCAATTTAGATTCCATTTCCAGATTTGGCGACTAATTCCAGATATTGGTGATTAATTCCAGACATAACAATGATTCACGTGATGCTAAGAAATTATGACTTGAATTTTACAATTGAAGCAGAAAATTGCATACAAATTGAAAAAATATGACTATCAGTTTGATATTTGGATGTGAATATATGCATGAATTATAAAGAAATAATAAAATAAATGGATATTTGAATTTATATATTCCTACTATAGCTACATAAGGGTTATAGGTAATTAACATTATCATTTTTAAGCATGGTGTGACGTCGTCACAATGGAGAAAGCGCCTCTATTCATATCTTTCAGTTCTTTATCTCATTCAAATCTTTAAGGTCCTCAAACGACTCGATCTCTAGGCCGAATAGCCACTCCTCTAAATAGTCATTTCAAAGGTGAAGTCTTTCCAGGTACTATCCGATTTCTTTTGGTGTTTAACAAATCTCTGGCGAAAGACTTCCGGACTTAACTTAAATCGTTTAATAGTTTTTTAATATAGTCATAATTTTCTGCTTGTTCCTCCGGTTCGCGAGCAATGAACTGCACGATATCCAAAGGTAACAAACCTAATAAATGCCCTACCCAGTCTGTTTTTTCAATTAAAGCCCTTTTAGCCTGACGTTCAAAAATAACCAAATACAAACTGACTGATTTGGATTAAAATCTGGGATTAATTTTCTTAAATTTACATTCGAGGTTACAGAACGGGGATTTATACAGCCGGTTGATTCATCGTTTACACTATGTCCGGATTCTATTTTAAATCTTTCTAGATCAAATTTTAATTGTAATTCTTTCTCTTTCAACGCGTGCTCTGCTAAACTTAAGGTCTCTGCTCTTTCTGATTCTTCAAATCTAATTTTTTCTGCTCTTTCTGATTCTGAAAATCTAATTTTTTCTGCCCCTTTCCCATTCCTCTTCAATTTTCCTATTTGCAATAATAGTCTCAAACAGATTTTTTACGAATTCCTCTTCGTAACCCTCACTGTTAGTGATTGCGGTTTTGAGGTTAGGGACAGTCATGTTTGGTATGACATCTACCCCTAATTCCTCTGCGAGTAGCAACATATCTTGCTTTTTCCCTTTTCCGAGAAAAGCCATTTTTGAACAATATCAGCACAATATATTTGTTAAAATTCACACAATATCTACTATTTAGTATCACAATAACACTGGGGTCCCATGCAAACACAGAAACAAACAAAGAAAAATCCCCCACATCCGGTGGCGGCGAAATGCTTCCCTCGGGTCTAAGGTTGCAGGGGCTAATTAAGACACGTCCGTCTCAGTATATTAGCGACTGCAGGTGGTTTTGCAAGTGTGGTCATCATTCTTCTAAAACTGACCCGGCCGTGGGAAGCAAGTCCCAGATGTCTCAAGGGGGGGGGGACGCACACACGTCACACTGTTTACCTCATGTTGATTGTATGAATTTAAATCATTTTAATATCACATGCACGAAAATTCACAAATTTAGGTAGTTTGGGAAGTGGAGGAAAAGCTTAAATATTACATTACATTCAGTCCTACATTAAATTGAATGATGTAGTGCATTTTAATTCATGTAGTGCACGTCTTGTCTTTGTCTGTGAGCAGTAGGGAAAATACTTCGTCCACTGCATTTCATTACGTATATTATCCAAGAAACATAAATATGTTACCGGGAATTAAAGCGTGATTCTTGGAAGGCTTAAATTGTCAATTTATATTTATTTTGAAAGCAATAGTTTGTTATGAATTACTTTGTATCATCGAAATCCCTGCCTGTCTTTATAACATAATCTAAAAGTTTTATTCCAATAATTTAAATGAAGAAATTCACACTCACCGTAACGTTTCAATTCGAACAATAACCTATCTATGATTAATGTATCATGTTACACAAGTATATTTGTGGCAATAGATATTTCAGATTTGCAAGTCAAACAATTGAGGCTTTAGAAAGAAAAAAAATTTAAAATATATATTCTATTAGTAATAGAATACTTTTTAAAATTTAACTCTTATTTTTACCATGTATTATGTACACACTTTTTTTTCTAGAATGGGAAGGGGTAGTATCAAAAGATATTCACTAGAAAAGGGGGCGGCATTGAAATATACACGAGTAAAGGTTGGGAACCTCTGATCTATAATGTGCCACACCAAAAGGTGGCACCAGGTGATGGGAAATGTACTATGTATGCAATGACAATCAATAATCCACATTTGAAAGGGGAAAATATTATGGTGGGTTAGATCTCTGTAGTGTTTAGCCTTATTGCAAAATATTTTATTTTTAGGTTAAAGTATTGGTGGTGCAGAAGTGTAGGGTAATTTTACATGTATTTCATCACATGGGATACACTTTATTCATTTTTCTGATTTTTTTCTTTTCTAATTAAGTGATAAGTGACTTGGACATGGGACTAGAGGCTTCGGTGGTATGAAGCACAACTTTATCAATATTCTTTCCATATAAAGGAATTTCTTCTGGAAATATTGTCTCTAAAATATTCTGCTGATAGTAGAGTGAAATAATTTTGGATTTACTGGCGATTCTTTTTCGATATTTAATTTGCCGTTGTTAGAAAATCCTGCAACTGTCATGGATCCCTTTAGGAACATTACTGTACACTGACGAAGCCATTTCGTAAAACCACAAGACTGAATGCTATAAATTGTTAATTTTAGTTCAAAAAACGAACTAGTTAAAAGTACGTTTACTTTTTGATAAAAATATCTTTGCTAATTATCTTTTAACACAATTATAACTCCTCTCCCCCCCCTTCAAAATACCAGTATAAAATAACCTAAAAAATACAAAAATTTTCAAACTAATTTATTGAGTAAACCTACGTTGATCAATACAATTCTTAGAAAATTATTTTTTTTCAACAGTTAATGAGTATGAAAAGCCAAACTTAGCTAAAGAAAAAACTATTAATTTATTAAACAGAATCAATTCTAGATCATCATATTCACCAACTTTTTTTAAGCATAATTAAACAAATAATCAATGATTTATTTTAATACACAAATAAAACAAATTAAATTTGGTACTTTTCATTTAGAATTTTTTTCACGATATTCAGCCACTCAATTATGATACATGAATGCATAATTTAAAATATTAAACAGGTGGCTACAAATGCTTATCAAAATTAATTATAATTGATTATTTCAAAATATACTCTCACCACTGATTTTCTTCATTACTTAAATAGGTAAATTTATCTACAGAATTCAAGTAAATATATATAAAAATATTTACAGTTTCATCAAAATTCATAACTGTTAATAATTATAGAATATTTATTAATGTAAATATCAAGAAACATAAAAAAATAACCAAAGAAGGCTTTCATATGGACGCAATGAAGTTTTCAGACATTTTAAAATCCTTCATTTAAACTAGGGATGTGATATTTCAAACATAAAATTATGTCATATTAAAAAACTGACCAAAAATCCAATTTATTCACATCTCAAATTCGGTATAAAAGAAAAAAATTCTATTAAATCCATTTTTCTTAAAAAAAGTTTGATCTACACTATTAAAATTCGTAAGTAAACAAACGTATCTATCTATGTGCGTCTATCTCACGAACCGCACGGCGCAGAAACTCGCCGAAGGTACTAAAAGATCGCGAATGATTTGAGGTAGCCGATTTGACCATCTTTGTTTCGATATTACAATTAGTTAAAAAGAAATAAACACACGGAGAAAAAAATTAGCTTACCAAAAAGGAGGCGTCAAAATTAAACGAAATTTTACATACCTAATGACTACTTTCACATAAGTAAATTATTAGAAAATGAAAGAAAAAGAATAATTTATTTCAGAGAAAAAGGCAAAAGAACGGTGGATTTAATACCCTGTTGAACCCCTTCTAGCACGAATGCACGATACGATACGATCGGGCATTGAGGCATACAAATTCTGTATGATGTCTTGAGACATTTCGTTCCACATTTGTTGTAACCTTGCCTCTAGTTCGTTCAAACTCGTGGGATGCCTAACTCGCCGTCCTGAATGATCCCGGATATGCTCGATTGGAGACAAATCTGGAGATCGGGAAGGCCAAGGAAGGTAGTAACAGTACGGAGACAGTTTTGTGACACCCTTGAAGTGCGACTCTGAGCATTGTCTTGTTACAAAATGGCTCCTGGGAGCCATTGCATGAGAGGCAACACATTTTGGTAACTGTACTCAATGAAAGAAATCTGCTTACCAAATTTGAAGACTGTGAAACTAATAAATTAAAAATGGGGGGGGGGATATCTGTAATGCTAATTGAGCCGCCGCAACGCCCCTTGGGGGATGATTTTCATGAAACCCATTTTGTAGCAAATCTCTACCCTGTGACAGGAATCTGCTTGCCAAATTTCAAGACTGTGTGTCCATTTTGTATTTATCATTCAAAGCTATAAAATTTTAAATTGATCTTTAAAAACGAAAATATATAGAACAAAATAACTATTAACTAACAAGATGGGAGAGAAAAAATGATTACCCCTAATAGCTTTAATTCAAATGGTTGTCACTAGTACATTTTTGCACCATACATTTTAATTATGAACTTTTTCCAACAACAAAAAGCCCTACTCAGCGTAACTGAATACGGGAAAGCTGTTACAACATCATATGGAAATTATGTAGGTTAAGTTCGATATAAAAGGAATAGATAAAACACTCAAGTGAAAAGAAATAAAAACAAAATATTCATGAAAATAAATTTATTATTCATTTAATGCCAAATTATAACTGACCTTCTAAATTCTCTCATTATTGGAAGTGTTCTCTTACGAAACCGAAAATCTATTTAAGTATATAAATAATTTCAAGAATTTTTTTAATCGTTTCCTTAACTAGCTCCACATTAAATTGATGAAGAACTCTGGAAGAGAGAGAATATTTAAAATCGTTGAATCATGTATGATTGCTAAATGTCAAGATAGTAACTGGAAATTTTTTTTTATTTTTAAATGATTTAAAGTGCATCATTATCTGATAAAATCCCAGAAATCGTTTAGCATTATAAAAATTTCTCTTGCACCTTTTATCCCAAATACAGTATTCAAATTTAAAAATGTAATTTAAGTACACCCAATTCTTTTTAGCGCGTTTTTCACGTAGTGGAACAAAAGCGCTATTATGACGCAAATTTCTTCGTTCCATATTTTGTCCTACCTTTTTCTCAGTCAATAAGCAACCAATTGACCTCGGGTTTCGGCATTTGGTCGCATTTGTGCCCTAGATCAGCCGAAATCATATTTAAATTTTCCCATAGTGTTTTCCCGAATTTTCCTACAAATTTTCCTGAATTTCGCTAGTTTATAACAAAATTTTCTCAAATTTTACCTAGTAAATTTATTGTTTGCAAAAAGTTTTTTAAAAAAAAATCTACCTGCATATTTCTTTTCAGCTCAATAGTAGTACATTTAGAGGAGTGGTACAGTACACTAATTTCTGTTAGTAAAAAGTTCATTAGTTGCATTATTGTAAAATACAACATGTGAAAAACGCGCTAAAATTACTTGGCCATGCCAATGATTGATATCTTGTTTTACACGCTTTTTATATAACATGGTGCACGAATTTGACGATTTTTTTTATTTTACTTTTTTTTTATTTAACGCATCTGCTGCTCATGGAATTTTTATCCAGTTAATAATAAACGTGCAAGCTTATTATCAAGTAGCGATGAATATATACATATATACAGTTGTTAACTAATAGTTTTATTACTAATTTCAATTAAAATTTTTATGTATATGTACTGAAAGAATTAATTTTCACTGTACACTAATTAAAAATTTTTTGGTAATAAAGTGAATAGTTTGTTTTATAAATATGTTAGACGGATTTTATGATCACTTTTTTGCACGGTATTTTGGGAAAATATTTAAAGTTTTTCATCTTGAACGCGATTTCTTAAAAAAGTGAAATACATTTCTAAATTTATCATCGTACATTTTTAACACTTTTTTTTTGCAAGATTTTCTAGGAACGTATCTACCACGTAAAAATGAGTTGGGTGGTAAATTTTAAAATATCCACGATGTTAGTTCAAAAAGATAGTTTGCTATATTTTGTAAATATAAGAAATTAATCCCAAAATTTTTTGTAATATTTTAATGTAGAACTTTTGTAATTTATCACAAAAATTTCTGTCATAAGAATTCATCTCTATTTAATATTCTCAAAATCGTCAGATCAACATATAATTTTTAAAATATTTCAATCATTTACTAAATAACTATTTGATAGCGACTTCAAAATTTTCCATTTAATTAATTGCCTTATTTTAAAGCTTTTTGAATTATTAGAACAAAAATTCTTGTGCAAAATTAAAAAAATTGGATTTTTCATCAACATACACTTGTTTCTGCAAGTCTGCGTACAGGCAATCATCTTAGGTATTTATGCGATAATCACTATTAAGATCTCGCTTCAGAAAATCAACATACCTGTCAAGGATTCTTCAAAATTTCCTTATTAAAACAACAGTAACAAAATTTCATTTAACATTTAAAAAAAATAAGGATGACCACCAAATAATCACCAACCTTCCGCGCCAAACGCCTGCGTACACTTGCAAAATAGAGCTTTTAATTGTAAAATAATTGCACTAAATCCTGTTTTTAAGTAATTATAAGCTTATTTTACGATTTATTTAGGATTTGAGATTTGAAAACCTTTTTGGTTTCATGGTAGGCAACAGAATAGATATCGATATACACGTGTGCAAAAATTAAGGACGAGACGGTTTCTTCAATATAACTTTGTACAAAAGCATTCCAAATCAACACATTTAATAACGTAAGAGCCCCAATACGTAAGGACATGAGTAATGTAAGCAACACTTACTAAAAGAGAAATCAGAGGGATAAAAAGAAGCTTTATTGAAAAAGTAGCTTGGAGCGCAATGCGACTGAAGGCCGAAACATCCCTGTGATGGGTGTCCAGCAAGAAATATCCGGTCTTTAGTAGGGGATATGATCTCCCCTGACTACTAGGCAGGTTTTACAGCGTCTGCCCATGCTGAGAATGAGGGTGTCAATGAGTTGTTGAGGCATTGCTGCCCATTCGTCTTGCAGCGCCAATCGAAGCTCCGGAATCGTTACTGGTGGTACGAGCTGCCAAGCGTCTGCCTAGAAAATATCGGTCGGAAAATATCGGCCAATATCGGTCGTCCAGTCGCCTGTGTCGTTTGTCTAGCGATTTCTCCCGCTGTCTGCCGCCTGTTTCTTCTGGCCTGTAAGGCAATATACCGGTCATCTGCGGGTGTGGTTCCTCTTGGAAGACCACTACTGAACCCCCGGATAGCTGTTCCTGTAGTTTGAAATTGTCTCCAAAGTCGTGAAACGATGCTGTGAGCAATTCCGAACTCTGCAGCCACACGTCACACTGCGACCTTCCTCCAACTTCCAAATGATTCGACCTCGGGTAAAAGCATCCAGATGTCGTCTAACAGATTGATTATTCGCCATTTATTGCTGAGGCAGCAACTCGGTGTGATTTTAACTGCTATACGGTGTGCAATCTCTTACACCGACAACATGCTTTACTACTCAGACACTCCCCCATTACGTCTACCTGCATATCTGCGCATGTGCTACCGTACATCACCTCACTTAATCTCCTGATTGGTCTTTCTGTCCACTGCCTCTTCGTTCAGCTGATATGCTAATTTTTCGACTTCGTCCTTAATTTTTGCACACCAGTGTATTATTGAAACAAAAATCACCAGACATATTCAGAAAAGGGGGAAATGTTTAAAGAAATTGCTGAAACTGTTAATAGGAGACATTCATTGATCCAAAAAAGTGTTCATAAACCACAAATCAACTAAAATTTTAACGTCCATGCCAAGATCCGGCCGCCCGTCTGCAGGTCACCTCGAGAATCTTGCTTTGTAATTCGCTCTATAAAAATAAATCCGACTATAAGCTTCACAAATATCTAAAAGTGTAGCTATCTTGGGAAAAAATGTGACTTAAACCTCAATTTGAAGGGAACTGAAGATTGATGACTATCATGGCCGAGTTGTACTCAAGAAACCATTCATCTCTCGAATGAAAAGTGCTAAAAACCTTTGCCAAAAAACATCTAAATAGGACACATAATTATTCGAAAAATATAATATATTCATTAGAAAGTATTTTTTTGTAATTTAACATCAAAAAGAACAAAAATATGCCGGCAAAAATTCCTGGACAGATTTTAAGAAAGGGAATCCTTTTTTGACTATCAAACATGGCGAAAGAGACATAATGTTTGGGGGTGCATTGGAAGCCTTTCGGCTAGTAATCTGGAATTTGTTGAATCAACATTATACAAAAATGATTACTTGAACTTATTGAAGTAAAATATCATGACATATGCCGAGAAACCTGCGGTGAGTGATGATTTTATTTTTAGTAGGACAAAAGAACCAAGCAAATGGCTAACATTGTGAAGAACTGGCATGTCCCTTACCAATTCTGTAAGCCATCCTAGTCCCCAGACCTAAGCACAATACAGCATTTGTGGGAATTACTCGAGTAAATAATCAAGGAGAACGCAATAACATCCAAAGAAATGCTTAAATCTGTTACAGTAGAAAAAGGAACAAAATAACCACAGAAGAAACAAGTAAGTTTGTTGAATCCCCGCCAAATATGTTGAAAAAGGTTATAAAAGGAAAATCTTAAAAAGTACTAACTTTTAGTTACAATCTATTATCATTAAGGTTTTTACTAGTGTACGCAGACTTTTGACCCACACGATTTGTGTCGTTCTCAAGTTATATAAATATTTGTATTATTTTATGTAATAATTATGTGATTGTTGCTTATACTATTTGAATTTACGATGTTAGAGGAATCAATAAAACAATAGTATTGATTCAGAAAGACTCCATTTAATAAGCGATCTTTGTACAAATAAAAAATATGATCGACTGTACGCAGACTTTCGGAGGCAAGTGTAAAAAATCGAAATTACATATTTTTGTTTTGTTAATAATAATATTTTTTCAACTACGCGCCATCCTCCCATTATACATATGTATAAAAATATATATAAAGACTGAAATAAAGACTTCGCAATATTAAAGAACGCTTTGCCGAGAATTTTAATGAATTCCTAAATCGTTTTTAAGTACATGTTCTATAGCTTCTTTCCTTCCGTGAAGCATTTTTTGGAGAAAAAGATAAGGAGTGTTAAGAATCACCTAACGAATTCTCTTTGTAACCGCCAGAGGGCGTCTGAACACCAGGCAGCCAATGTAGTTTCTGGGTTTGAACCCACTAGTGATAACTATACAAATTGTGTTAAAAGTTTAAAAGAGCGATTTGGGGCAAAAGGGATGTAATAATTAGTTCTTTCATGAATAAAATTTTGAATTTAGAAAGTGTAAAATATTCCTCAAATGTCCGTGGTTTGAGAAAATTATATGATGAACTTGATGTTTCTGTAAGAAATCTTGATTCCATGAATGTTACTTCGGGTTGTTGTGGTCATTTATTAATACCAATACTTTTAAAACTTATCCCTAATGATCTCGTTTTAGAATTTCACTGAGAGAAAAAAGATGGCTGTGAAATTGATGTTTCTGATCTCATACAATTTTTAAGAAAGGAAATAGAGTGTCGTGAAACTTCTAATTACGAATGAAAAATGTAACCCAATGCCATGTTATCAAAAATTTGAGAGTAAAATATTTGTTAGAAATACACCCTCTGCCTCAGCTCTAAATGTTATGCAATGTACATGTATTTTTTGTAATGAATCACATGACTCGCAAAATTGTAGAATGTCTCCACACAAAAAAATCAAAATTCTGAAAAACTCTAATCGTTGCTTTAAATGTTTTAAGTAAAAAATGCCGTACAAATAAATTTCCATGTTTCAAATGCAAAAGCCAAATTCACCATAGCTCAATTTGCTTAGGAAATAACGATCCCAATTATCCAAAGAATAATGAAACTAACAACACTGAAATAAGTACAAACCAAATTGATTCAAATTGTAACAAAAAAAGATGATACATGTAATTCTTCAGTTATTAGTAATTTTCTTTTAGAGCAAAAAAACAACTATTTTAAAAATGTTTATCTGCAAACATGTACAGCTGAGATTAAATCAGCATTTAATTCTCAAAATGTAATAATACTTCTTGATTGCGGTAGTTCAAAAACTTTTGTAAGCGAAAATATTGCTACTTTAAAATTAAAACCAATTCGCCATGATGCTCTTAACTATTTATTCCTTCGGTATGGAAAAGGCGGCGGTGGAATTCCAATTAAGAAAGAAATCCACTTGTTTTTGTAAGAGGGTAGAAGCCCTTGTGATACTACGGATATAGGGTGCGCTGGTACGCGGTGTTGACAAACATGTTGCACAATTTATGTCCGAACGGAAATTGCAGCTGGCTGACTCTTGTAGGGATGACGAAACATCAAGCATTGATGTTTTGTTAGGGTCTGACCTGTTTTGGGAGTGTATTCTTCCCGAAAAAGTCTCCATCGAAAAGGGGCTTTTTGCCATAAACAGTGTTTTTGGATGGGTGGTTGCAGGTGCTAATTTATTGCGTCACGGGGAGCAAAACTGTTCTCAGACTATAGCGGTGATGAAAAATGTAGCTGTAATGAACGACTTGAACTGTTTGGGGAACTAGATTCTATTGGTTATAAAACAATGAATGTGAAAATCTCTCGCTTTCGGATAAAAAATTTCTTGATAATTTTGAAAATAATTTGACCTATAGGGGTAATAGATACGAAATTAAATTACCTTGGAAGTCAAATCCTGAAGAATTAGATTGCAATTTTGAAACCGCTAAAAGCTAACTTAAAAATTAAATTAAATAAAAATAAAGATATTTGTAAGGAATATAAAAGAATAATTGATGAATAATTGAAAAATGGTATTGTAGAAGAATGCAGTGATAATTCTTTATTTTCGGGTTATTTTATGCCCCATCAGGCTGTAATTAGACCTGAAAAGGAAACCTCTCGCGTTAGAATTGTATTTGATGCTTCCTCGAAAGGAAAAAATTCAAAATCTCTAAATGATTTATTTAGTGGACCTAATCTAATACCAGATTTATTGCATATAATACTTAAATTTCGAAAATATGAAATCGCGTTTTGAGGTGATATTGAGAAGGCGTTTTTAAATATTAGTATTGCGCAGGAAGATCGTAAATATTTAAAATTTCTTTGGTTTGATTTAAAAGGTAGCGAGGATTTTAAAGTAATGAATATGCAACGTTTGCCTTTTGGAGTTACTAGCAGTCCATTTATTTTAGCAGCGACTATTAAAAATCATCTTAAAAATATATATAAATGTAAAACCTGAATGTGTTAACGTGTTAAACTCATTCCTTTATGTTGATGATCTGTTCTACGGGACAGATACTGTTAAGAATGCTTATAGAATAACATCTGATGCAGTAGATATTTTGAAACACGCGAGTATGAATTTATGTAAATTTAATTCCAATTTTCAAGAATTAAAAGATTTGTGGTTATCTAATAATATAGCAGTTAGTAGTTCCCTTGCACCTGCTAAGATATTAGGCCTAAATTGGAATACTGATGAAGATTCTATAAGAATCGAAACATCTGCTTTAGAACAATGTATGAATAATAGAACAATGTATACATACGTCTTTCCTAAGTACGATCTTTTGTGTGCACTGCTGTCCATAAAATTAATTCGAAGGATTTGAAATGCAATAAAAGGATGACAGTATTTTCGAAGGATTCAGAAGATTTCTCTATTTCTTTTTTCCCCTTCCTCCAATATATCACATACACTCGCCTACATGAAAAATGGTGGCATTGGGAAGACAATCGCGTTACTAGACAGTTATTTATAAACCATACAAATTATCAAGATATTTATTAATTTTTGAATGTAATTTTATATACCACTGGATATTATCAATCTTGTTCTTAAATTAACATCATTAAATTAATTATAAAATACACTGTATGCAGTACCGGTACATTTATAAGTATATTATATCAGTACAAATGTTAATTTTAATTTTTATTATATCAGAATACATTTTGTTTGATTACTTTCAGTAAATAAATAATTTAAAATAATCTTTTGCTATCTATTTTTCGATATGCTCACACCCCCTTGTGGAATTACTACGCCCCCTTAGGGGGGCGCGCCCCACAGTTTGAGAAATGCTGAGTTAAATAAAAATACAGTAGAACAGATATGAGCGACACAATATGGAATAAATATGGAATCTATACATTGGTTTTGTGTCGAATGAAATTCACCATCCTTTTTGCACAAAAGAAATTTGTATCAAAACTTATTTCTTTTGGTTTTTGTTTTCTAGTCCAAATATATAAACAATACAGCGGGAAATAATTATATACAAATGTTATGAAATTTTCGTACCAAGAACGAAGAGTGTCGAGAATTAAAACGAAATTTTATGGAGGTACAAGGCCCTAAATGTAGATTCTTAGATGCATGGTAATAACTCTCTATTATATATTCAGAGACAATAAACAGAGCTTCCTCCAAATCATGTGTAGTGTGTCTGGGGTTTCAGAAGGTCCCAATTATGTTCAATATCATCCCCAGACCGAGTAGACCGTGGAAGAGTTTGAACTTTTGAGCACTTTGACTCAGTGGATATGCTTTATCCTGATGAATTATTCCTGGTGTATTGGTCAGGGTTGTTAGTGTATGGGACCTCATGCACATAGTGCTGGGTCGTTTATGCTCTATGTATCTGTATGAGAATGGACGGCAGACGCCTGCATTTTTTGCAGACTTTTTTTTCTTTCATTCAGATTTTCATTTTTCATCCTAATTTACACTCTACACCAGGGGTGGGTGGACTTTTTTAGGGTACAGGCTATATTAGGGTATTTTACATATTGCGGTCCACTCAGTGGCATAGGTGTGACAATTCTGTATTAAAACTGTATGTTAAGAAAAGAAAATATACAATTTTAATACAGAAAACTGGTTTTTGGTATTGTACCCTTTTAAATGGTGTCAGATTACTATTGTTATTACTAAAACACAAGAAACACAAAATTGTCAAGCTGAATGCTTGAACAAAACTATAAGCAACTGCTAGGCCGTAGAATTTGGACGCATTCATTACAGCGAGCAGAGAACATGCGTGAACCGATGAATTTGAAACCGACGTTTGGAGAAACAATTGTTCACCCCCACGCCATTGTGAGACATGACACCAACTTGAGAACCTAATCCTGTGGTAATGCGAGGTGTGGGATGATATCTCCATAGCCTATCCCGCGCTATTGCACGAAGAGCTAATGATCAACATTTATTCTCCTGTTCCGTCGTCGTATGGGGAAAAATTCATTTCTACGCCTTGAACTGCAGTGATCACTTTTTTCCCCGACAGTGACAGCGAACGTTTCACCGTTCACTTCCATTGAAGGTACATGTGGTCTGCACATTTATCGAATCATTTACTTTTGTAAACACAGTCACAACGATTGTAAAAAGCCGATTCTCCAGTCTAAATGGCATTAGTGTTCCAGAAATATGTTTCATTTAATATGCGATTCTTAGGTCTTAGTAAAGGCGGTCACTCTAAAATGTCAGCGATCCAACAGTCGATCTTGATCGACTTAAAGCCCAACCTTCGTCTACATCAGAGGTCTTCAAACTTTTTCAATTCACGGAACCCCTAGAACTTAAAGGTGTTTTCGCGGAAACCCTAGAACAAGAAAATGTTATCGTGGAACTCCATTCCATACACATACTTAGAATATACCCAAAACAAGTAATATAAAAAAGTTTTTTTAAGTCAATTCCTACTTAGATCAATAAAAAAAATTAGTTACTTTTTATTAAATAGTGACAATTAATATAAATATGTATATACATATGACAGAATTACATTATAAGTGGCAATTAATTTTTATTAATTATCATTAAAATAGCGCATTGTCCTCCAAAACAATCGTGTATATAAAATTTCATTTCAACTGGATGCTTTCAAACGTGAGGGAAAAAGAAATCTTGTAGTTTTTTGATCCAAGTCACTAAAAATGAAGTCAACGTGGCTGTATCTGTAATTCCTTAAATAATTAATTTCAGTCAATAATTTTAATTAATTATAATTAAATTATCATATTGTTACTCAAAACAAAAGTGTATAGAAAATTTCAACTCAAATGGGCACATTAAAACGTGAGAAAGACCTTTTCAGGTTTTGACACACCAAAATGGTCACGAACGCCGAGAATGATGCCAACGTGGCTGTATTTGTAATTCTTTGAATAATTAGTTTTAATCATTTAATTTTTATTAGTTATAATTAAATTACTGTATTGTCGTCCAAAATAAGTGCGTATGCAAAATTTAAGCTCAATTGAGTGCTTTAAAATTCATTTTATTAACGAGTGAAAATTTGAACGATAAATATAGAGAGTGAGCTAATAGTAGAAATTGAAAAGAAAAGCAGCACCTCCCCTTCCCGAAAAGTTTATGGTGCCGAAGGCTGCAGTGAAAGCTGAGATCTGAAGGAGATGGTGCAATATGGGTGATGTGCGTCTGCACTAATGATTTACATATTTCTTTGCAGCGAACGCATGGCGTAAATTTCACATAGTTTGCATGCTTCCTTCAGAGTGTTGCATTTTTATGGCCGGCAGTTTATTTACTATTATTGAAAGAATTCATATTTTTTATTTTATTTATTTATTTATTACGATTAACTAAATTGCATCTTAAAATGCTACACAAACTTGGTTGTCTAAAATAAGTGCATTTTAAAATAAATTCATTCAAAAAACTATTCGTTTAATTTTCCTCCGAAATAGGGCACATATTTATTCAAATTTATTTCATAGGTTTGGAGTGTTTTAGATTGTGCTCATAGAGCTTTAAAATGATTTGAACACAAACATGCACAAAAAAAACCACAAAAGGATTAAAAAGGATAACTGAAGCCATTTTCTTTGAACGCTTATGAAAAAATTCAAATTGTTTAAAAAATTAATATTTTAATTTTTAAGAATGTAAATTCATAAGATTACACGCGCAATAATATGGAATATACACTTCAGACTCTTAAAATATTTTAGCGGTAGGTTAACTTTTAGGTTAATGATAAATTTTTTTGACAATCCCCTCCCCCCACAGATTATTTAAAAATTTTATTCAGGACAAGTGAATATGCTCCAAAAATATCGGAATTTTCGATATGGCTGTCTAAAAATGTTTTTATTGTTAAACATTGATTTCTCCTCTTTTTTTCTAAGACAAACTTTTTTTAGTGATTGTTGCCACCTTGATCATCTCTGTTTGCATCATAAAATTGATTTCTTGTTTGTTAAAACGTTCTCGATTTCATCAGGTATATACTCTAGTTTTCGTCGACACATTGCCATCTTGAATTATCGTAAATTCACAAGCTTTCGGTAAAATATTTGCTAGGGCGCTTCTACTTAAGGTGTAAGACGAAAATTAATACTCTTTGCTTCCAATATGTAGCCCTATCTCCCTACAAAACTTTACAGACTGGCGTGCATAAACAGCTTTACCACATTTGATGCTAAAAACACAATTCTTATATATACGTCCATACCACCTTAGACACCTCACTGACGTATATATACTATTTTATCACTGAAAGGGTTAAATAAGAAGCTGAACATTTCATTACAATATCATTTAAAAAATTATTGTTTATAAATTAAAATATTTGTTGGAAATATTGTGCAGCAAAGCAAAAGTGATCTGCTTTCTGAAAGTCAGTTTCCATTCGCAGAACATTTAACAACATTAACGGTACAGAAAGGAAAAGGAAAAAAAATTTAAAGGGCCATAGGATTTTCAAAAACATTTTTAAAAATTAATGTACATCATTAAGAACGTTTTAAAGCAAACCTCGTTGAAATCTGACAAAAATTACGCTCTCAGCATTTAAAAATGTGTGTCAAAAATACTTGAAATATGTAAAGAAACAGAACTTTCGTTATTCTGTTTGGAATGTTTTGATTTTTTATTTGTTTCATCAGTATCTCGCACTTAGAATTAACAAGAGGTCTGTTGGCGACTCACCTCGTACTTTTAAATCCTGCTCAAGTGAAGTTAACAACTCAATTTTACAGCTTAGAATTACTGACCAAAAATATCAGCACAAAACAACAATTGATATTGGTCTGAAATGAATCAATATTGATATATGATGATAAACTAGCTAATCACCTAGATATTATGAAAAATCTGGGTTTTAAAATAAATATTTTTCTGTTATTTCTGATTTTCAGGCATAAAAACGAGAGGGGAAATTGTCTATAACTCTCACAAAAACGGCTTCTACGTCACTGAGAATGAGAAACAAAATAGGCAGGAACACTTTATGAAAAAAGAAGCCTCAATATATGAAATGGATACATTTTAAATGTAAAAAGATTTATTTTAATGGAAAAAAAATAATTAAATCTTTAAACTTGATTTTCTCAGTTTCTGAATTTTCTACTTTCTTACAAAATTTAAAGAAAGCTTTGGTTTCAGAGCTACGATATTTTATATGTAAAATGTACTTGTAGATCTGCATTCTGTATGCCTCAGTTTTTGGGATTGGATCAGTAGAATTTATTTTGTAATGTGATAAATTCTAAAAAAAAAAGATTGATTTTAAATCTTTTAATTTTAAAAAAATGCTAAAATATGATTTAAATTTAAAATCGGAGGTATGAAGAATACAGGCATTCTTAAGCTTTTATTTTATATAAAAACACAGGATCTACCTTTAGTCTTCCCAAAGTTACTTTGTGTGTTACAGAAGGAGAGCTATTTAGTTTTTACTATTTTTGTATCCACATTTGTTATGCTATTTAAAAAATTATAATAATTTTACAGCAAAATTTTTTCTTTTATTTTAAGCTTTGTACTTTTCTGCACGAACTGCAAGAAACTCATATTAAAAGGAGAAGAATTTACTGGTTAGTGAGGAATCGGAAAAAAATACGTCAAAATGTGCAATATAAAGACTCCGCAAGGTACTATTCCCCCCTTAAGTCGACTTTCTCCAACCGTGATTTTTTAAAAGTATGTAAATGATTGTTTATTCCATTTAGTGCAAGAATTAGAATATATATATAATTTTTTTAAAGAATATTATTACGCCGCGATAGAAGTGAAACTGCTTTGGCGACGTTGGCCGTAAATGCAGGTATAGATCGAATTATATTAAACTGCTGAGTAACTTACTTTAATCCAATAAAATTCAAACTTCATTTTATGAAAATAAAATTTTTATTCAATTTTCTGCATCATTATTTTCCAAGAAAGACGCAATAGGTGTGTGGTAACTGAAGTAGGATATAAAAATCCTCGATTGTAGTCAATCAAGAAAATGTGAGAAAACGCACCAATCGTGTGGTTCCGTAAATTATTTTTCCTTCTCTAGAATCAGTATTCATTGTCAAATTCAGTGTCCGTTTCAAGAATTCAATGAGTGGCTTTGCTTTTTCTGAAACAAAATTAACATTAAAGTCTCCAGTTAAAATAATCGGCTTTTAATCATCATCGGATCCAATGATTGCAGCAGCCTCTGATGTGTACAGCACTAAAACTTATTGGATAAAGATGATAAAAGCTGCGACCGAACTACCTGGTGATAAATAGACTTTCGCCAGGAATTGCTGCTAGTTCTGCTTTTCTTTTTTTCCCACGAAACTCTTTTCCTCTTTTTGCATTTGTTCTAGGCTATCTGACCAGAATTTATTTTGATTCAACGGAAATAAAAATTAATAATATAAACTTTCGCATGAAGTCACTGTGTTTGCTTACAAGACGCTATCCGTAGCGATTCTGGCGCGAACGTCAGTGACATATACACAATGACCCAGATACTCCCGTAACGGAAAGAGCCATATAAAGGTAATATTTTGTGTGCGTTTATTCGTTGTGAACGGCACGTTTATTACATAACAAGATATCAATCATTGGCATGGCCAAGTAATTTTAGCACGTTTTACACATGTATTTTACAATAATGCAACTGATGAACTTTTTACAGAAAGTAATACTGTACTTAAAAATGATTAAATTTAAATATGATTCGGCTCATCTAGGGCACAAATGCGACCCAATGCCGAAAACCCGAGGTCATTTGGTTGCTTATTGGCGGAGAAAAAGGTACGACAAAATATGGAACAAAGACTAAGACGAAATTTGCGTCCTAATAGCGTTTTTGTTCCACTACGTGAAAAACGCGCTAAAAACTACGAAAATACGCCACATGAGTTCGTTAAGAGAGTAGCTTAATGTCACCAATACCTAAGCGCCTTTCGTCCATAGCAGCAAGAGCACGGCTCCCCCTTAGCAATCGTTTAACTTTTTCACGGATATGACGCGTCACGGGGTGTACCCTCCCCTTCCCGCTCTCTTTCCTCCCGCTCCTATTTCTCACCATGGCGACGTTTCGGCGGGATGGGGGAAACTACTTCCGCTTGCTTTTTCACTGTTGCACAAAACTGGTAAATTTTCTATTCAATCCCGTCCGCAAAGAAGTTTCACTTCAAAAATGATGGTCCTAATGAAATCCCCTAGGGGTTAGTAAAAGGAACCGTACAGATCCGTCACAAATCAAGAAAGAATTACTTTTTTAAAAAAGCATTTCTTTTTATGAAATATTTCTGTTGTAATAATTGTTTCCCTATAATTGCTAAAACTTATGTATATAAAGAGCCTAAATTATTATCGTGACAAATTCTCATTATTTTAGTTATACGATCAATCTGAATAGTAACCAG
>BMAO01033222.1:0-15000 GCA_019973975.1 Trichonephila clavata | reverse complement strand
TTCTCATCTCAATCCTTTCCAAAATGCAGAGGATATCTTTAGATTTTAGCGATAAACGTTATATTTAACGACAGACTTCCTACCAATGCAACTCAAGTTGAGAAAATTGTTAATTTGTCGGAGCCGATAAATAGCAATTCCGATGCATAAACTGATGAAGAAATTCCTATCAAAACTATTACATTTTTTAGTGCTTTACATAGTTTGGAAACTGAAAACATACCTTATGCTTCAAGATGTAAATAAAGCAGTGTTTTTTTATATCCATACCGTCGAAAAATAACTTCTTCAAGTCAGGAATCCAAAATATTGTCAAAAACCTATTATTTAGCATTTGAAATTTCCAATTAATTAGTGCTTATTAATTTCTAATAGTACTTTTAGGGGCTGAACAAAAAGTGTGTAATTTAATTGCTAACTATGGATTAATTTGTGTAATTACTTATAATAGAATTCCAGAAGTAAGTGCAAAACATTTGTATTTGTTTGAACTCCAATATTGCGATTAACCCGAGTAAGCAAACAAAGCTTCCGGCCCCGATGAATTCGAAAATTTGGGACCAGACTATATAAGTAAATATACATATATCTCAGCATTGAAAAACACAAAATTCTTGAATGAAGGAGATACATGTATGCCATATAATTTAATATTCCATTAACTCGAGACACAAAAGTAGTGGTGGAATCACTAAAGCAACGAACCAACCAATTTCATAAAATTATTGATGCAAACATTATGCAATTGCTATAATCAAGGAATTTTTTAATTGATAATTCTCATTTAAAAAAATATACTGGAACGAGTGGATAGAATACGATATATAAATGTGGAGCTCGAAAAATCTAGTGAAATAATTTAAATATAATGTATTGAATTAAAGTTAGGAAATTTATCACAAATATGAGAACTGATGAGTGAAAGCTTCACACATAATTACTTTCGTGGGAGATTGAGAGAAAGGAATTTGCGTACTTGACAGTATGTGCTGAAAGTTTGTATTCTGATTAGACAAACGATTAAATTCACGACAGACACCTCTAACTGGAAGATGTCGATCTATTTATGTAAAGTTACAGTTATAGATTTTATAAGAAGTAGAAATAAAGGTGCATTCACTTGCTACTTAAAGTTAATTAATTTAAACGTATACTATAATCGAATAAATTTTAGTTATTTAAAGCAGATTATAACTCAAACAAATGTACTAGAAAATATATAGGATGGATATTAATAATATTTTATCACGCGTAAAGTAAAACAATAAGAGAATGGAATGCGTGTTATTTATATTTTGTGATTTTTAAAGGAACCTATAGTTTTTTCTAAATTCGGACATACTAATGAAATGAAAAATAAAAATAACTAAATATTACGTATGATTACCCCAAACAACAACACAAGTCTAACATCAATGCCTTATACTGTTTATGATATTGTTAATATGTTACATGCGTAGCAATAGCCTCAGCCTTTTAAAATACATTCTAAGCCAAACACAACTGAAAACCCGCTTGTTGGTATTTCGGAAATTCAACACCACGGCAACCAGAGGGATTTGAACCTCGACTGATTTAATGTGCATCAACCCCTCTACACGACGGGTCTACATTGGAGTTAGAACTCATGCTATGACGGACATAAGCTTGTGAGAAGGACATCAAAGTTACAACAGCCATTTAATTTACTAGTTAGAAATAAGTAATGTAGTTAATTATGCTTTCTACATACGTTGGTGCCACAGATTAGTGATGAAGCATTTTTCTGACGCAACAAAGGCAGAGGAATCTTGGTCAGGTAATACATATGAAATATTTTGAGATTCAAAGCTATTATGTTCGGATAGCACGGAAGAGCGGAGAGGGCGATGCCAGCTCAGGCGTTGTCCACGCCAAAATTATGAAGTATTTTACCAAAAACTTTCGCAGAGCTTCAAAGTGCGTCATTTCATAGTTAGCCCTTTAAGTGCCACAAACGTGTATACACGTCCTACTGATATAGTGACCTTAGTTCCCTGGACGTATATATTCGTCCTTCAAAAGGAGTACTTTTTGCATTGTGCTGCTCTGTTTAAACCTAGTCCCATGGTTTTGGAATATACTAAAATGACATTGACTGTATTTCTAAAAAAATTACTTATTTCGTAGAAGAGTTGAGGAAGGAATTTGAAAGGGGGCATATTCCAGGAACGATGCAATTCATTGCTAAGCACTTTTTCTAGTTTTTTTTTATTTGAGTGTGGTCTTTTCTATTCTTCTTTTGCTGTCATTTTCGATTACCGTGTGTAACAGGAGCTTTTAATTTTTCTTAGAAATGCAAGGAATGTAATACTGGTTTATGTGTTCTGCCATGTTTCAAGATATATCACAGAACAGAAAAGTTATAATTTATTTTTTATTATATTGTTGACTCTAGAGTTTAATTTTTTATTTTCATTTTATTATTTTATCCTTTTTTTTCTTTCTTTTTTAAAGTGAAAGTAAAGCATTTTTAAAAGGAAATACACGCATTTTCCTTTCCCGCAATAAACCGTGTAGCAACGTGCGGACGTGGGAAAAACGTTGGCACTGCTGGGTGAATTTCCTAATTTTCCATCGCCAATTAATGGGTTAATCAATTAAGAAACCTGTGAAGAAAACTTTCAAAAAGTTGATGAATATCAATTTTACCTGCTAAATATTTTTCTGTGTGTGCTTCAAAATATTGGATAAATTAGTGTTTTCTAGAAATTTCAAAATTGAAAATTTTTTAATTTATGCTATTAATTAATTTAATTCAATTCTAGTGTGTAATAACAACATAATATTCAAATAAAACGCTTTATTTATTACCCCCTCATTCTAATAAAGCAACAAATAATCAGTGGCATAACATTTATGAGGGCGAAAAAGCACAAGATTGTGTTTGCCGATATCATTCGGAGCACGTTTCATTGTGGCATAGAAATTTCTCACTAAAGCCATTTTATGACTAATTTCATCGTTTGGTTCGTGTCGTTTTCTGTTTTTCTGGACGATTATAAGGCATGGGAACTTTTTTATGTGAAGTTAAAACATTCCAATGGGTTGTTGAATATCCTAGAGTAATACGTAAGGAGAAAGAGTGTGCTTTAATAGTTTCAGTCGATTCATCTGATTAAATTTTTTTCTGATATTCAAACCAAGGTAAATGCAAAGAAATTATGCTTGAAAAATCCATTTTGTAAATTCACTAATATTATTAATCAAATAATGTGTGAAAATGTAATTTTTTTCTCTAAATATGCAACAAAAAAAAAGGGTTTTGGTGATGATATAATAAATTCATTCGGCTTCTCTCTTGGTCACAATGGTGGCTATAACTCACAAATTGTTCTGCTTTAGTATCCGCTTTAATATCTTTCATAACTATCTCCATCGCGAATACCATCCACTAAACTGAATTTGAAATTACGCTGTATCGTAACTGTATTAAGAAACTTATGCATAATTGATGGATTGTGCAATGGCACAAGATTGGAATGAAAAAAAAATTTAGAAGTATTTACATCAGTGTGAAATTTTATCAGGAGATAAGAAAGGCAATAATATATGTAAACCAAGGATGGCAATGGACACTCGAAGGGACTTGGATATCACATCCATACTAAAAGGTACGCAATTCCCTGAAAGATTGGCAGTTGCCATGACTATTAGTAAATCTAAGGAGCAGAGTTTTGAAAAAGTGTTTTCTGTGTATTATCAAAGGAAACAATATTTACTCGCGAACAATTGTGTGTGTCAAGGTGCAGAAGCAAAACAGAGTGAAATTTAAAAGAAAAGGTGATTTTTGAAGAGGCACTAAATTGAAGAACAAATTAAAATGCGGGGATAAGACTTGAAATTTATATTTTCCCTCATTTGAATTTATTGAAAAAAATAGAAGTACATAATACATGTTGAGTACAAATTTACAATTTGAGCATTGAAAATTAGCAGTTGTGTAATTTGTACAATGGGAGTTGTGCCACCGTCAGGAGGACGGGGCTATGACACTCCGCCCCTTTTGCTCTAGTAATATTGAGAAAAGAATTTATTAACTTGTCAAAATAGACAAATTACCCATCACAAGACTGCCATCCTAGGATATAAGATTCATAAAAAACGCTTTGGACAATGAAGAAAGAGGACCTGAGGAACCTAAACTTATATTTATGATTACTTTCCTATTTATGTTTTAAAAAATTTGACAGACCCAATTGAGAATGTCTACAATATTAATGACATGTTTTATTATTTCCTAAAAAAAATACATCCATTACATCGAACATTTATCGAAATATTGAACATAAAAACATAAATTAAGGCAATTTTTATCATTACACAAATATGAATTCAAAATAAATCATTTGAAACATTGAAATGTTATTTCTGTCAACATAAAAGCATATTTTTATAGTTTTCTATTAAGAAAACTGAAATGATTTTTAGAGGTATTTGAAATTAGATAGGAATGGAATAAATAACGTTGCTCGCGTTTGCAATATAACTTTAGATTTCATTCTAAACATTTTTAGCAATTAGATAAGAACCTAGATAAGAAGGGAATAAATAACATTGCCACGTTTGCAATATTACTTCAGATTTCATTTCAAACATTTATATAACTTCCTATTTGAGAAAGTGACTGAGACTCGTCATGGAGTGTCATTAGTTCGAGCCCCAGTACCACTGAGGGGATCTACCGTGTAGAAGAGCTGATACACATTAAATCTGTCGAGGCTCAAAATCCTCTCTTTAGTGCATAAAACAAAAGAAGGAGCCAGAGCTTAAATTTCGCCCTCGTAACTCTTGACTACGAACTATGGCGTTCCTCACAATTAGCTTTCATAACGCTTTAGAGAGTGTCGCTAATAAATACTCACTCGCCTAAGGGATCTTCTGGAGGATTTTAATGCAATTTTTCTCTAACATTTTCGAAACAGTTAATTTCTGTTTTTAAGTGTCACAAAAATTAATTAATGTTAAAGGTGAAAAAATGTTGCTGTTGCCACCTGATCAAGACAGTAGCATCCGATCAAGGTCCACGATATTCATCGTGGCTAAGGGCTAGATCTTTACGCTTGTCGTTAACATTAGCTTTGAGCACCATGCAGGGGACAGTACGATTTTGCTTGGTTCCACTCCAATTGTGAGTTAGAATACCTTGGGGGTGGTCACAGGCCTTCCACCGCTCTTCCGCTTGGCCAACCTCACTAAAAGGCTTGCGGTGCGAAGGCTATTTAGAGCACCCCCATGCCACACACACGAAGTCACACATTTACAAACATCCATGTCTTCTCCGGGACCCCTCAGGGGCTCACCTACTTTAGGTGAGTACGGGTGTCACAATCCTGAGGTGCCCTAGTGATCTTTTCCTTTTCCCACGGGGTTTACTGTCTTTGGTAAACATGGGCTTCACTAACCCGGGGTATCCTAGTGATCCTTCTCTATTTTCGAACATCTTTCTTGTCATTCAATCATTCAATTCATTCTTTCTTTCTCTTCCCGTATAGACCACAGTTATTAAAACAAATGTTTGGCGCAGTATAGCCGAAATTGGCTCTTGCGCCAATAAACCCCAAAATCACTCACTCACTCACTCAGTCTTCTCCGGGATTCAAACACAGGCCCTACGGCACCACAGTCAGCGTCACTAATCACTTGACCGGATGGGCAGCAGATGAAAACGGGAAGTATACAAGGTTAATTATTATTTTTTTTCTTTTAAGAAATAGTTATATTTTCATGCCAAGGTAAAAAAAAAATTATCAAATACTTCACATATACACCTTCTTTTTATTATCCAATGAATTTTTTTAGTAAATTGTATAAATTATCTTCAAAAATAGCGTCATAAATTTTAATTTAAAAACTCGTTTCATAATCATAATTATTCTTTCTAAATTCCTTGCAAAAAATAATAGAATAGAATTGAGAAAAAATAGTGCAAATAATGAGTAAAATTGTGAATACAAAATGAAAGTTACTTTTTCAGTTTATTATATTTAACTTAAAAAGGTTTCACGGTATCATATGGATTAAAATCCTACAAATGGATAAAATTTACCATGCCCAAAAATCTGCTAATGCATTAAAATTTACACAGAAATTTTAGAATCTTTATTTTGATTGTGTAAAACTATTAAGTATTAAAATGAATTGAGTTGAAATTAAGTTAGATTGGCCAATTGAAATCGTGTTTAATTCTTAAGTTACAACATTAATTAAAAATTTATTTAAATAGTATTATGTAACATACCTAAATTGGTGTGATGTGGTTCCAATATTCTTTGAAGCATTATTTTTTTTATTTCTAATGGGCTGGGGATTGGTGTCTTACCATTGCAGACCTAGTACATTCCCGGGAGCTGCTATCTTTACGGCACCCTATAGGCAGATACCAATTGACGCACGTAAATTTGACACTCAGTTTCCTCCACACAGGGAGAAACCAGAGCTCTTGACGATGCGAACCTGTACTAGGATTTAATTTTGCCGAGAGCACCCAATCCAAACATACACTCTAGAGATCTTTTACATGTCATATAATCATACGGCATGGCCGCTGTCCATTATGTGCATCATGAAAATCTACCGACTCGAGCCGGTTTTGAATCCGTAAACTTGGGTGCAGAAGGCCAGCGACAAACCAACCACGCCACCCAACCGGCATTATTGTTTGGGGGGGACTCAAAATATAAAAGTGATTGTTAATCCCCACATATTTAAAATGGAAATTGTTTTAAACAGTGATTTCAAATATGTCACACCCTTACTCACATGCATAGCCATTTGTAGCAAAATAATGTCTGGAATCTTAAATATATTCCAGTTTACATTTTTCTAGCAAAACTGACATTTCAATATTTTGAACTAGGTAAATTTGGGTAAAATAAAAATGCATTTCAATAAAAAAGCAATTATTAAAATGCTCTATTTTTCAATATAAATAAACTTCAACATCCTAAGTAAATGATTTTACAATAAAAACATCTATCCAAAAGAAGAAACAAAGTTAATTTTTTTCAATTTTTATTTTTTCGTAAATATGTTCATAATTAGCAATATGGTAGCATCTTTCCAAAAACATTATTAATAGCCTATTCAACATGCGATATTATACGAAATTAGACTATATGACGAACTATTAAAACATTTTATTCCAGTTGTTTTATTTCACTGAAAAGACATTGAATGTTTATTGACTGATAAATTAATTGATTATATTTAAAACATTTAATGTAATCAGTTAATCGAATATATCTGTAACTTGGCTTAAAAATTTAAAAATTTTCGTTTAAAGAGTATTTTGTTGGCATTTGACTTTAAGTAATTACACCAAAAAAAGAATAGAAAAAATTAATTTTTGATATAAATTCACGCGAAAATGAGTTTACAAAATACAGATAAGACTATTTATAAAATAAATTTAAAAGGCAATCATATAAAAAGATTAAGTATATTATATAGCAAATAATATCATATCCAAGCTGTTACAAACGGAAAAGATCAATCTCTGAAAATAAAGTCCTGAATTTTGATCCAAAACCTTAACGTTCTATCCGATTTATGTCTGTCGTAAAATTTTTATTGATGTCTTTAAATAAAAGATAGTGAATTATTAAAGCATAACAGTTTTATATCTATCGTTTGGTTTCAATGGCAATACGTATCGTATGGTTACATTATTCTTAACTTCCTATTTAGAATTGTTGAGAAATTTCATAAATATTCTTTTTTCTTACAAATATAAGGTTCAATTTTTTCTAACTATATTTTGCTGCTGATGTAATTAGGTAGTAAGTAATCGGTAGAAATTTTACATTTGGCCTTTAATTCATTTTTTTAATTAAAGGTACAGAAAATGATTCATTTGAAAAAAATCGTTGAAAATTCATATAAAATTCCTTTTTTATAATAATATTCTTTTATCTCGGAAAATTTGAAAGCTATAAGTTAAAATAACTCAAGAGTTATGCTAATATATAAAGTTCGTTTTTTTCACATTCCCATGACACAAAAGAATTTTAAACTGATTAATATAAGAAAGAAAAAAATAAATAGCATATCTTCATTTAAATTGCTAAGGCATTTTTTTCCGTTATGATAAATGCTCCGATATTTTTTCAACATATTGCTATGAGTATAATTAACAAAAGTTGGTATACAATTTTGAATAAAAGAAATGCTTATTTTTAAAAAAAAATAATTGACTTCACAATGTATTCATTTTTTAAGGAGTTTTCGAAAAACATTGAAAAAAAGTATTTATGAATATCAACTATTTTATCAGAAAACCTCTACTAAATTGTGTTATACATAATTTGGCGTACTTGTAAATCAAAATTTATGCGTGTCCATCATTTATTGTATACGGAGTAACAATTTAAAATATCTTTATGAATTTTTAATTTTTCTTTAAATTAAGTAGTTAACTTTTTGTAGTATTTTGAGCACAAACCTGTTTTACGTTATACATATTCATATGTGAAATGCAAACAAACTGCAAGAAAACATTAAATGAAAGGTTTTTTAATAAATTAACCAAGACGCCTTAATTTTGCTAATTTGCCATTCATAGTTATATTTTTCATTCCATATCAATAAATATAACGGTCATATCATAAATGAAAATTATACTCTAAGTTTTGTAATAAACTCTTGAAATCTTTTTTTAAAATTATTAATCATTTTAAAAAGAAAAAAAAAATATCTATACGGACACACTGCAAATTAGTTAAATTGGAATGCATATTTTTCTACATTCTTTTACTTAAAAAAGTTTATTTCCAGATATTTATTTTTTGGAAAGTGTATGAATTTTATAGAGTAACTAATCCGTTTCACATTAAAAGTAATTTTGAATGAACCGAAATCCATGAAAAAGTAAACAATAGTATTTCAATCAAATTAGAACACAATATATAGTTGCTGAAAAAATAATAATTATTCTTAATACTTGAAATAAAAAAATTTAAAAATTATGTACATCTATATATTTTTAGTGTAAAAATGTAAAGTTATTGCTTAGGCAGATCCTGCATTTTTATTTATTAGTTTATATATTATTCGAAAATACGTGCATACATACTATCCAGATCAAAATATACCCATGCCAGTTTTTAAAACCCTAATTTTTAATATCTAACTTCATTTACTTTTGTATTAGCATTCCATGATAAAATTTAAAACGTTCATTTTCTGTTCAAAATAATTTCTAACGGAGATTTAATTTTAAGTGTACTCTTGGGGATGCGAGTAAAATAATCTCATAGAAGTTCAAGTCCATCACAACATTAATAATTTTTAAAAAATTTATTAAAATAAAACTAATATTCAATAGAAATTTTAAATTTAATAATGATATTCGACTATTTTCTTAAATAAAATAATAATTAAAAAATTTAATTTTGTAATTGTATTCAAAAAAACTTACCTGCATATATCAAAACCAAAACCAGAAGAACATCGCATCGTCGAAACACCATTTTAAAAGTATTTTAAAGTAGTTTCAAAGTATATCACAGATTTTTTCCCCCCAATTTCCTCCAAAATCAGAACTCTGAACAGATGCAGTAGAACGTCCCATACGGAAACATCTCTTGTTCTACTAAAACTGATGCCACAACTGACAAGCGTAATCCATGTCTCGAAAGTCCAAACGACTTCCATCCCACCACGTGCAAAGCGGGGAAACCAACTTTTCAGTGTTACTCAACCGTTTAATTCGCTTGCTGTGGGAAATAGTGATTAGTAAGTCTACAACGAACGGATCCAGGCGGAACGGATCACTTGAATCCACGCGTGGGATAACAAAGCATGCACTTACGGACTCGCTCGCAACTTGCGCCCGTTTCCATAGTTGCGTCTCAAACTTGCCGGCGTTTACTACACCGAATGAATCGGAGTTGGGGATGACCAACGGCGGATTGGAAAAAGTGACGCATGCGTGGAGTGTGAATCGACGCTGGCGCTATTCAAAATTGAGAGTTTCTTCCCGTTAGAGTAGTTTGAAAGTGGCAAGGGGGTGTTAAAAAGATGGAATGGAGTTGAACCGATTTTGTGTCTTCTGGAGTTAATAACTTCGTACGGGGCTTAACTTTTAAGTAATCTGAGCTTAGGAGCTTTGTCTTTGGGAACTTATGGATTAAACCATTTATTTAATCTATTTATATTCACAAAATGGATTTAAAATAAAACAATAAATATAAGAATAAATGCTAGATTGTTGTGATAAGTAAATTAGAAATTAAAATAAGAACCAATCCAATTTTAGTAATCTTTTTAGGAATATGGTATGATTTATATAAAAATATTTGATTCAATTGTTGGAAAAATTTTTTTTTCATTGTAACCAATGTATATAGATTAAGTAAAACACATTTTGTTCTCTAAAAACTAAACATTTAATTTTTTAAAGAAAAGCCTTAAAGCATATGAAAGAATTTTAAAATGCTACACCTCCTGCAATAATTGCCATACACACATGGAACTTGATTTGAAAATGTGATAAGCTATGTTTAACAAAGTTAGTGCAGATTAATTGCTAGCATGTGATTCACATTTGTAAAATACTTTTTTTTCTGAATAATATTTAAAATTCCTTAAAAAATGTGTAAATTCTCAATTCAATTTTTTAAAAAAATAAGTGTTGCTTTAATTTGAAAATGCATACCGACTTTTGTTACAAGTACTATAAGTAACAGTTAAAACAAATTTCAAAGAAAGCATTAGGCACAATAGCAAAAACAAATGCCTTGGCAATTTAAATGAAGATAAATGAGTTGTTTCTGAGATAAATTCACTATTGAATACTTTCTGTGATAAATCTACTGAGAGTTTTATTTTCGCTATTCGGATGTGAATAGAAATACATGCAAATGTTATCATAACATTTTTTAACTTACAGCTGCCAAATTTTGTGAGATTATTGAAAATTATATATAAAAGAATAATTTAGGTTGAAAAAAATCTCATTTGAATTTAGACCAATTTTTGTCAATCAAATCATACTATGTCCCCTTACAAAGTGAATAACTTCTAATTTTTAAAAAAATTTTGGGTAGTGACCACCAAATCATAGTGTTTATGGTTGCAAACTCGTGGCCTGCGCTTAGCCAATTGGAATTGTGGTGCCACTGAAGACCTGCGATGTAGAAAGGAGCTGACATATGTTAAATCTAACGAATATCAATGTCCTCCCGTTGCTATGCTGTAAGTAGTGGTAAGGACAGCGAGATGTCCGTTCAGGTGCTGTCCTAGTCATTTAACCACGGATCAAAGTTGCGGAGTTCGTCGCCAATACCCCTTGTGTTGCTTTGTGTGGTGCGGCATTTACATAACTCTCTCTCTCACTTTTTCAGGGTTAAAGTTGATAGCTTGTTAGTTAATTGGTACCGTGTCCTTTGAGTGGTCAAATGGATCCATATGTGGAAACACAGTATTTGCCAGCTCAACAATATTTTCACTGTATTGCTTTCCCTTGGAAAGGAATTCCCCCGAAGCTTTGCAGAGCTGCATGTATGGCAGGACAACGAAGATTTGTTCTGGAGAAAGCTCCGTTTCGGGGCAATTTCTGCAAGTTCTATATGATCTTGAACCATCTCATATTCATAAGCATATTCAAAAAACAGTTTAGTAAGTAACAGTTACAGTTATAGGTTATAGTAACAGTTATATAAGAAAGTAGTGTAAGAAGTGAAGAATTTTTAAGTATTGTGATTTGCTTGAATGTCTGTCCATTTTAAAACGTAACACACTCCTCAAAATAAAATTAGTTTTTACAAATATTAATAATAATGATGTTATATATTAATAAGTGATATAAGTATCTCAGTACTTTAAAAACTCATACTACAGTTACCCTACTCTTAATATATTTTTGGAGTTTCTTAGCTATAATATGTATCGATATTTCTACTAAAAGCCGTTGTTCCATTATTTATAGGAAGTAACTGAATTAATACAACACCAAACCTACGGATATTATAAATATCATTACAATTATATCATTTTTTTTTTTCGCTAAATTTCTACTTGAAATCCAGTTTTAAATATACTATAAAGAACAATTTATATAGAAATCAGTGTTTAGAGAATAGTAAACATTATTATTGTATGAAATTTAATAGTCAGTACTTTAAAAAAGTCAACTTATCTTCTTTATGTAATATATAAACATAAGCCAAGTTTTAAGTAAAGTTTAACCAATTACCTCGGAGTGAATATTAAAGAAAATGCAGAACTCAGGATACTAAATCCTAACCTTCTTAGCCCTCGAAAAATATTCTAATTAGTAATATTTTGTTTAGTATCATTCAGAGAGCAAAACGCTTTGTTATAGTTCTCATTTCTATTGAAACGGTTCATTTTTCCCCAATAAAATATTTTGCTTACTTTTTTTACACATTTTTAAACTTTCTTAACTTAAGGTTAAAAGGTAACTTGTGCATAAAGGTGCGAAGTTGTAATTTAATAGACTGTGTATAAAAGAATACGAATAATAACCGCGAAAGTTCATATCATATTCACAATATTCTAATTAAAAAAAATGAAATCTTAACTTTTCCAGTCTGAATTCAATATTTTAATATTGAAGAAAGTAGAAAGACAAAAACTAAAATAATTTCGATATTCTGATCCCTTAAGCTCTAAAACTTGTCATTAATTTATTCTCGTTCATAGAATAGCTCTTTAAATGATTTATAAAAGAAATGACATAACCTAACGCAATATTAAATTTTCATTATTTTTTTAATGATTTCTTTTATAATAAATAGCTTTCTTTTGACATGAATTTAGAAACTTTAATTCGATTGCGTTGAAAACTTCATAAGATTTTACAAGAAAAAAAAAATAATTGATAATTTTTTTAAAGGCTTCAAAAAATTTTTATATTTTTTCTTCTCCCTGTAAAAGTTTATTTTTAACCAAAAATTGGATTGAAAAGAGCACATAGAACTGCTCTCTCAAAAACTTCGATAGGCTTAATATGTAATTTACGAGGACTAACCGTTTTGTGCAGTTTTCTTCAATAAAATTTCAGAATTTGGCATGTTTTTACAGCTTGGATTAATGTTAATTCTCTCTATAGATATAATAGTCAAACCAAATTTCTATTGTATGATTGCAATAATTATAATTAAATCTATTTTGGGATATATATAGACTGCAACAATAGCAATAAGTCTCATCAATATATTTCTGCGGGAAAAAATTGAAGAATATGCTTATTATGTAATGAATATCCACTAAAATAAAGATTTAAACCAGGTTAGGCCAACCTCAATGTTCTCGGGGGCCACTTCGATAAAACGCTTATATATATATATATACCCGTGGCCGCATATAAAAATATATTACTTTATATTAGATTACAGTAGGGTGAGTAGTATATAAATAGAGAGAGAGAGGATGTAATTGAGATTGATAATTTTATGTATATCGAAAAAATACATAATAGAATAGGTATTTAAAGACATAATTTGCTTAAAGAAATGACACGAATAGAATAAAGAAATATATTTTTCTTCTTCATTTGTTTTAAATTTTGTTTTAATTGTATATATGCAGAATATTTTCTGATTTTTTACTTTTTGAAAGTTAAGAAATATTATGTGTTGTTTGATCTTGCAAAAATTATTTTCGTGATTCAATTATGTATCAAGCAATCATAATTATGATTTCATTATTTCACCTTTAATGTTGGTATACTTATATATATAAGAGAGAGAGAGATTCTAAATATGTAAGCACAGATTCTAAACCACAACAAATTCTCAACACATTTTTGTGAAAAAATAAAAAAAAAAGTAGTGTAAAATTGTTTTGTATCAATATGCTATATTTACGAAACATAAAAAAAAGAAATTTAAAATTAAGATTTAATGAGTAGTGAAAAATAATTTTTTTAAATATTAATTTTCTTTTAATTTTACACTTTATTATATATTAAGTCCTAATTTTTATATCAACTCTTTTTTATCATTTACCCAGAAATAAATTCAAGGTATCATAAAAGAAGACCATACGTATCATTTCCAACTAACGTTAATGACTATCTTTTTAAAAAAAGCTTTCTAACAGCTTAAAAATTAATTGTTATAAAAAAAGCAACGACAAAGCGTACGAGAGACCTCCAGTTAATAAGATATAAAACATTTGGACATCCTTTTGGGTTTTTTTTTTAAAAAAATATATCATATGTATAAATATATCAAAAATATAACATGAAAAAAAAACTTGTGTAATCGCCGTATAACTATAACCCTGTTTTTTTTTAGAAGAAACCGGAAATGTGAGTACGTACAATATTCTCGTATGCTTCAACATTATTTATTCGATGTGTTATTCCAAGCTTTTGAAAAAAGTTGCATATTTCTAAATCTACAGCAATTTAAGTTCATAAGGAATGACATTAAAAAACAGTATTTCGATCTGTGTAGAAGTCGTAATTTTTTATGCTCATCTCTTTTTTTAAACTATCATTTTTATATAATAGCGTACACCAGTTAATTTAAATCTTATTTTTTGCCTAAGAAGTGCGTATTATATGCTGAATTTTACGGTAAGAATTTGCACATTATTTAAGTTAGAAAATATGTTTATTATTACATATAATCCATCCAATGCTTATTATTCGCAGAAATGCTTCACAAATCTTTAATTATAACTCTAATGCCCATGAAAAATTTTCCAGTGGTAATTCTCAACCAATGTGCCGTGGCATATTTGTGTGCCACCAATTTCTTGAAATGTGTCAAAAAATTTTATTTTAAAATTATTAATTATACGCTGAGAAAAAATAACACAAAAATAATTCGGAACTAAATCATTTGGCTACTTTATAGAATAACTATTTATAAAATTGTTATTGACCATTTGACTATACTAAAGGAGAGAGTAATTCATTACCTACCAAATGTAGATACAAAAAAAATTGATTGAGTTCGTAAAATCCATTTTTGATAATGGATGCATCTGTATATGGATTAATTTTAA
>BMAO01033221.1:0-20597 GCA_019973975.1 Trichonephila clavata | reverse complement strand
TTTGCATGGCATCTTTTCTAGAATGAAATTTAATCTCTTTTGTGAGAATTTTAGTTTGAAGAAAAACCCATTCAGCAGAGAGCCCTGTCAGAAGCTTCATGAAGCACAAAAGTGTTAAGTTTGGGCTTAGAACAAAAACTTTGTAACAAATATGAAAAATAGGTTGATGAGGTTTCATGATGATACTACTAACTGCTTACTAATTATAGTTCCACTGTTTGTGTCTCAAAGCGTCAGGAAAGCCTCTTCGTAGTATTTCTTAGTATAACGGCGGTATCTCTTTTTTTTTTGTGGTACGTACTGATGAGGAACCGCAGTTCTGGAAAAAGTAAGCCGAACTCTGACACTACAGTGAACCTACTTTGGAGTTCTTAGCCTCAGGAAGGTCGAATGATTCGTTTTTAGAGACCTGTTTACAGTTCGGATCGCATCTACTTAGAAATAGCCAAATTTTGCGCAAAACTTAATGCAGATGTGTTACTTATAATTTTTTGTTTGTTATTTTGTAATAAACGACAGCCCTACTGCACTCACATTTCCCTACTCTTCACCTATCTGCCAGAGAGACAACTTCTGTAGATAGAATAAATTCACGCATGCAGGTTAGGAATAAGCACCTTAAACTCCACCCCTTAACATTATTTGCTCATAAAAATAGTAGTAAACTATTTTTAACTCACCTCATATGATGAATATTTGCATTGAACATTCATTCTCGAATAATGTGCAAGATGTTATTGCATTACATTTTTTCCCCCAGAAAAATCACAAATGAACCTGCTATTTTATTGCACACTGTTGTAAATTCGGAATGATAAATATAGACTAGCAATTTTATAATTGGATAGAATATCTTAAAGCTTAAGTTAATGATTATAATCCAGACTTAGAATGCGTTTCCAAACGGAAAAATGGTAAAGTACTCTTATTGCATCTTTAATTATCAGATTAATTAATTATCAGATCGAAATTTTTTTATAGCTTATTTGATACCTCGAATCTTTATAACATGCCTAAAAAATTTCAAAGGTTTATCTGAGAGTTATAAAGCATCAAGTTATAATTTATCAAGTTATAAAGCAACATTTGATGCTGGACAGCAACTACCACGCCCAATTTTCAGATTATCTGCTGGAAAAAAGCCTGATAAAAAATGAATTAATTATTTTTCTGCCGCACGTAAATGAAACTGACATTATATATGCAGTAACAAATGATTTCAAGAAAAAATTGTGCAATTCATGCAAAAATTCTAGTTGTGAATTGTTTATTGGGGGGGGGGGAGAGCAAATGGATTTGGTCAAGATTTAAAAGTTGTGCGTGCTTTTATGATATTATTATGATTGAAATTAAAACTTCAAAGCGGATTCTTCCAAAGCATAAATACTAAATCTCGTTTTGATAACTCAGATAATTAAAAATCTAATTCGCAAAAAAAAAAAGAATAGAAAAACTCTCCCATTTTTATACATTTGTTTTCGGTGATATATATATATCCCATGTCTGTGAAATTCAACACTTTTATTATAAATTTTTTTTAAGATATTTATTTAAACAAATGCACATATGCAGTTTCTTAGATTTTGATATATTTTCCCTGTAAATTGTTATTTGATTTTGCTTTCATTCGTGTACAATATTTAACATGCGAAGGCTTTTAAAATCATGGAAATAAAAAATAAAGGCATAAGCATCTTTTGTAAATGTTGTGCATTAGCTCTGAGCATGGAGTTAGCTCTGAAGTGTGTGTATTTATTTTTTTTAATTATTAAGATTAAGTTTTATGAAATATTGATCTTTCATTCGTTTTCTTCTATATATTCACTATCCCAGTATACTGTTAAATTGTTCTACATGTGTGCAATTTTTTATAGTAAGCAGTTTTAAGTAAGCTAATTAACATTTCATAAAAGTTTCAGACTATTCGATGAATATTATATCATGCTATTCACGGAATGAAAGCTTCAAACTCTTTTTTTCTCCATGTTGAATTTTTGTACATATACTATTATTCAAAACCCTAAGGCTTTTTTGATAATTGAAGTATGGGTTTGAAATTTTTTATACAGGTTCTGAAATGTGTGATTTGTAAAACTGTGCATGGAATTAGCTCTAACATGTTTAGTACTTTTTCTAAAAAATTTCAAAATCAAAATAATTTTTTTTTGAGAATTTTTGGAAGTTTAACTATAAAAAAATTAATAAAAAAACTAAAGAACAGCAGCAAAAGAAAACTCATGCACAGTTTTATGTAGTACATTATAAGGTACTTGGAAAAAAAATTTGAAAGATAAGAGACATATTTAAAAAAGCCTTATAAATTTAAAAAATGTGTTAAAAAGTTCAAAAAATTTAAATTTTACAAACATTTTGTAACAAATTTAAATTTTTGTATGGAATTATTAATAAACATTTATCTTTTTTTATACAATTAAAACCAAATATCAAATATTAAAAATAAAAAAAAATTGTGAAGATGGTACCATATTGCCTTAAAAAACAACGTATTTCATAATATTCTATTATTGTTGGAATAAATTTATTTGTGCCCATAGTTTATACGTTAAGATCGTTTACCAAGGTTGCGTTTATATTTAAGCTGCCATCTTACAATATCTACGTCAGGCTGACAGATTGGAACATCTGCTCTTCCACCTCAGTGCCCAAGGTCACGTATACTGAGATAGGAACAGTAGGCCTTGGCCCTCATGGGCTGTTGCGTCACTGAGTTTAGTTTATATTATAATATTAAATAGGTTTCGATCTCTTGATATGTTAAAAGTAAAAAGAAGTGTATTTGTAGAAGATTTTCTGGACATTTAGGACATAATAAAATAAAATCCTATGTGTATTATTACCGCTTCAATTAATATTTATATTTATTAAGGTGCTTTATTTCAAATATATTTAAATCTCCTTTTCCGTGACTAGGCACATGCAGCTTTTTTATGAAGCAGAGTTGTGTGCGTACTTTAAATATTATATATACAAACCAGTAGCACACACAGGAGTTGAAAATCCACTTTTCTCGTATCATGCTCCAATAGGCTGCACAATATATTCTTATAGTTTTGTCATTTTTTGGAAACATAAACAGTAACAAATTAATTATTGAATGAATAATTATCATTAATTAATAAATTAATTATTAAAAACAAACACTAATTAAACTTTACGTATTATATATATATATAGGATTAGAGTCAATCGAGAAAAAATCAAGGGTTTGGGGGTTTGGATCAGAGCCCCTCCTCCTCTTTGTGTGCGCCCAGGTAGAAACACATTATATATTTTGAATATTATCCATACTTTTTCCAGATTGAAAGTTTCCTTTTTTTGTGCATTTTTATTTAAAATGGACTTTCTGAATAAAAACATAAAAAACTACTTAAAAGCAAAGTCAACTTTCTTCTGTTCATTTTTACTTTTTTGACATGCTTCTTCGAAATTGTGACTAGACTAAACTTCTAAACATTTGCTGATTGTCACATTTTTACTATTTTAATAAAAAGATTTTTTTTCATGTCTGATTCTCTTGGGGAGAGATTAATGGGGAATAGTAAATCCGAATTTTCACTGTGAATAAAAAAAAAATCTAATTTCTTTTAAAAATATCTGAGCATGTTCATCCAAAGGAAATTTTTCCTCTAAACTTACATACAGGAATAAAAAAAAAGTCTTCCGATTTTAAAACCTTTAGGAAAACCGATGAGATATTATTGTTCTTCTTTTCCCCCCAAATAAAACAGAAAAGTTCTTTTTTTATCTCTACTGATACTGGAAAGAATCAGAAGAAGAAAAATTAAAATTCTGTGTCGTAAATGCTCCCGCTGGAGACCCGTAAGAGATACTGAGGGACACTGACTTTACGACGTAAACTTTCCAAAATATCCCAGTTGTAAAGCTGACAACGCTGAAAAGCTTCGGCACGCTGAGCTGTAAAAATCCTTTTTTAGTAGGCACAATCACTCCATTTTAAAGAAGAGGGAACAACTAGGGGATAAGACTTACGACGGTTTTTACGACTCCTTCCCTTTGCGTTATATACTTCTTCAAACAGAAATCGCAAGTCGAGCCAAAAAATTTTGTTTTGTTTTGGCTTGGTGGCTCTTTGATTATTTGCACGGGATAATTTGAAAACGATATCACTAGAGCCGAGGAATATAATTAAATTTTATATTTATATAAAAAACGCTCTATTCTTTTACGTATTTTTCAGGTAAGTAATCGTATAAATGCCCTGGAGTTATTTATTCTATTTGGTCATAAAATATTTTATCTCTTAAAAATCCATTTGCTTAATGTGTAAAGGATATTCTAGCGAGTATGTAAATAAATTTTCTCTCTTCTGGATTTAGTTAGAGTTTTTTAAAAGAGAAAAATGTTTAAAGGGTAATGTATCAATGTTTAAGGAAGAACATAATGTTCAAGATAGCCTCAATATTACGTGCTTTAAATTAAATATAAAACTTTTTTTATGTAACGTAAAAATGTGTATGAGATATTATTACTATTCGTACCCAAATTACAATTAACTTCGATTTTACAATTTACTTCGTCGTCTGAAGTAACACAAAGGCTATTGGAGACTTATCTTGTAATTTTGAACCACGGTCGAGTGACACCAGCAACAACCTCCCACTCCTAACTTCCACACGACACCAACGGGAGGACTGTTTGTCTATACAGATTTAACGTGTGCATTAGCTCCTCTACACAGCGGGTGGTGTGGGTAAAGCGGATGTGGTCAGAGCGGACACCGCGAAACTCATCGTGGTTAGAGAGCACGCGAGCGTGGACACATTTTTTTTCTCACCTAAGAACAGATAAAGGGTGCAGATAAATAAGCAAATAAACGCTTTTAAAAATCACAAATATAATTTAAAACAGTATTTTAAGTGGCAAATCTCTTTCACGTGGGATAACGTTTATTTTTCACTGAGTTTTTTTTTTCCACTCGATTATCGAATTAAAAAGATAAATAAATTTTTGCCATTCAAATTTAATAATTTATACTAAATTTTAAGATATTATTGTGCAAATACATGTTAAATATAGCAAAATGTAATAAAAATAATAATTTTCAGAGAAATATTTAAAAACTTATAGTAAGTAACAGTATAATGAAGGGCGAAACTGCACAATAGATGGCATGTGATTGATTAGAGAAACAACACAATAGGCGCAAGAATATCCGCTCTGCCCACCAAACTTCCCTCACGTGTTCGCTGTAGCCACTGTCAGCTCTGACCATGTAAGACAAGGACTCAAACCTGTGACTCAGCACAACACCGGCCATTAGTTTCAGATCATGATTATCTACTGCCATGGCTCCATATTACAAATGTGTGTGTGTGAGAGAGAGAGAAAGAGTGTTTATATTATTAATAAAACACGGTCAATATTACCAATAACCAATTATTCATATTACGACTTACACCAACGTTACATGAGTCAGCAGATAAAAACTAATTCTTAACAATGTCCCAAAATTTCCCGTCGTAAATTTCGGCAAATTTAACATCATATTAATTAACTTGAAATACTTATCTCACCAACCTTAATTTTTAAATTTACTTGTCATTGCAGCAGTATTATATAGAAGCCTATTGGGAATACATCCCATAATTTTAAGTATCAGTCAAGTAATGACAATGATTTCTCAATCGTTACCTCGCTTGTTCTACTTCCACAGCATGAAATGAGAAGACATATCAGTTATATTTAGCATATATTAGTTAATTCCAATTCTCAGCTTTCCAATTATTAATCATAATTATCCTCTATAAATCTGAAATAGGAATTGGCCCATATTGTGTAAACTGTAACCACAGCTCCTCCCTTCACAGCTACGCATATCAACAAAAATTTTAAAATTATATATACTAAAAGTTCTGATTATTTTATCATAGTTCTCTTACTATTACTGTACTTGAATTTTTAACTAAACCAGTATATTAATTGTAAGTAACTGTATCCATATATATAAATACATATTTTTAAAAAAAAGCAATACATAATATTCTTTTGTTTAAAATGACGCTGTTTTCACACAACACTTTAACTTTCAAAATAATTCCGTAGTTATAATATTGAAATATGAGGCAAATAAAGTAATGATTTACTAAATATTATACTTACAATTCATTTTTGCAGTTGCCATTATGGAATTGCATATTATACGACTAATTGCGCATATATCGTTGATTTTATTTAGATACGAATTAAAAAACAAAACTTTATGTGTGTGTGGAAAATTCTAAATGCAGTTGAGCGCAATTTTCATTATCAGTTGAAATATTCATACTAGAAACGTTACAGTACACAATAAACGCCTAAAGTTATTGATAAGAGTGCTTATATCTCAAAATTTATCTATATTTAAATATTTTCCTAGCAATGTATTCTAAATAAAAACATTGTGTACTTTAAAAATTGAAATGCAACCTTAAATAAATGTGCATCTATCTTATACTACATGATAGTAAACATTATGCATGGGTGAGTGAATGGATATTCACGTCACACTGTTCAGCTACACGAGGACTTTTTGTCGACGGACCTCGTAATTTTGAACCATGGTCAAGTGACGAGGACGACACCTGAGCTAGCACCCCCATTCCAAACTACCGCACCACGGGAAACATTATCCATGGAGGGAATAATGCAATAATTTCAATTGTTATCGTGGAATATATTTTAAATAGATGTTTTGTTTCTTATCAGAACATCTAAATACTTTAACCCATTTTGTTTAAATTTAATTAAATTTAACAAAAATCTATATCCATTTTTTTAAAAAATTTATTTTTATCACGTTGTGATGTTTTAAATGCGTTATATTTGAAAATACATTAAAAATATAGTTATTCGTTTGTTTTATAGGTATAATTTCTTTGTTTTTGTCTTGAATGTAAAATTTACTTTTGTATTTATTGCTTTTATATCCTATGTAATTGAAACTTTAAAATTTTTTATCTTGTGTTTTGACATAATACAACTCATATAGATTGAGTGGTATAAAAAATAAACAATCGGGTTTTATTATATCATGGAAAACTGTAAATAAAAATTATTTATTTTATTTTTGTTATTTTTGACGATCGTCATTGGTTTGATATATTTTTTTTTTATAAAAAAGCGATTCTTTCATTGCAAGTGTTGGGCACAATATCTTATAAGAGAAAATCCTATGGCCTAAAAAGTCATATAGCACTTCCTAAGAATCACTCAACGCAACCATACCGGAATCTTCCGGGACAAATCCGGTACGACAGCTCTTTTCTCTAAAAAATAAGTGCTCGACCTTTGCCCTACCACGAACAACATAATAGCGTAACACCCATCTTGATAAAACTTGTTTCTTAAAGAGTAAGTACATAGAGTTCCATCCATCTAGCTTGGCATTCCAGTAAATCCTCCACAAACCTACTCTATCATCAGGAGGATTTATCTTAAGCTAATCCCTTCCCATGGTAGACACTATTTTCCTCCAGCCTTTGACTGGGACATCTCGCAGAATATACGATGTCCACGCTGGAGTGAAAGGGGAGGGGTGAGGATGCTTTCAAAAGGGTGGAAAGATTCTTTCGTGTAAGAGGCTTTTCCCTTTTCCTGGATTGGGAATGCAGAACAGACGAGTTGCTTTTGTGCCCGGTGGATTTCCGTTTTCGCTTTCGTCTCCTCTTGGGGTGATGCACCTGGAAATGCGAAAGATTCATGGTGGTGGTGGTAGAACAAGTCTTAGGAGTAGAGGCGTGTTTTGTTCGTTTTGTTTATTCCCTTGTGATGTTGAGTTTCGTGTCTCCTAGGGATAGTGCAGGTTTCACTTTAGATGCTGAATCAACTTTTTTAAATGCAAAGATGTATTAGAATATTACCATGAATGTTTAGAATGTTTAATCATTATTGAAAAAAAGTATCACTCGAAAACATGGGATTTTCTCTGAATTTCGAAATCCTTTCAAAACATTACAGTTTTTTAACTTTGATATAATATACCAAGGGTGGCCAACAAGTGGCACGCGTGGCACGGTGAAGTAATAATAGTTGCTGATTGAATTAGACTTATTGAATCTTATTGAAAAGCCTTATGTATTAGAACTTAATTTATTACACATTGAAAAATTTGAAAAAATAATAATACATACAAATTTTTTCACATTTTTATGGAAATGCTGTAGTTTCAGACCCCCCCCCCCTCACAATTGGGATCAGCATGTTTGTGAACAGATATTTTATATTATGAACATAAAAACAAAACATCTCTCAAAACTAGCCGATATGCACGAAAAGCAATTTAATTTTGTTTGCATATTCAAAAGCTAATCTTAATATACTTGATTGGGGGAAAGAAGTACAATTTCAAAAGCCAAATTAAGCAAGTACAGTTTAATGATTATTTAGAATAAAATGTTTATTTTAATTATTTTTATTTTATACCTAACTTAACTGATTGAACCTGTAAAAAGCTTATTAGTAAAGGAATCTGATTAGTATTTTGTATTAAATTATTTTTAAATTACCACTACATAGACTTGCATTAAAAATGTACTATTTGCGTGAAAATCCTATAGTAAGCTAATAAGTACCAGTTTTTTCACCTTTTTTTGGTTAATATTTAAAAAAATTGGAAGTGACACGCATACATTTTTTTAACAAATAACATTTTTTTAACTTCTTCCTTAAAAGGTTGGCCACCCCTGTAATATACGGATTTTTCGATTACTATTTTTAGGATAAGTTGTAATTAAGTACGAGTGTGTCAAGTAGCAAGGGGAAACACTGTACTTAGAACCCCCCCCCCTTGCCCAACAAATTTTTAATTTCTTTCATTGAGATTACCTCCTTGGCGCTTACATCTACGTGTTATTTAGAGTGTATCCCCACTCCCATAAGAGAGAGTTGCATACTTCCAAGTGTGAACAAAAATTCGATATGTTTGTTCTTTCTTCCTGGAGGTGCATAAATTGCAGTGCTTAAATTGTATATGTGTGCTGTGCTTTATAACTAATACAAAAAATTTGAAATATGGAAAACCCCTTGAAGCAATCATGTTTGTAATTTGGCAAATATTTACCAAATCTGGAGAGTTTGAATACATAAAAAAATAAGAGAATTTGAAAATATTAGTTATTTTAAAAATAAACACTATATGAGAGTCTCATGGTATTCTTTGAGCTGACATAAACATAAAAAAATATTGCAATTAATTTAAAAAATAGTTATTTTATTAAATTCTAATAACTAATTTCAGATTTTATTAATTCTAGCCTTTCAAGAAATTAAAAGTCAGCATTTTAATTGTATTTTTTCGCTTCTGTTTTATTGACAAAGTTGAATTAAACCATGCATTGTGGGAAATCATAATTTTAAGACACAGGAAAACCATTAAGAAAATTCAATTAATGATACCCTGTTAAAAAGATAAAGACCATTTTACAGTTTTGTTTAAAAAATTTTGTACTCTGTTGTATAACTGAAAAAACAAGCAGAATTATAAAGTCTGTTCAAGAATTATCGGACCATTAGCCTTAGTTACTTTGTGGGATTAGGATGTTTTTATTTTAATCAAATTCAATGTACGTCTCTTGCAACACTTCACACACTTAGTTCAGCATACCTTCCGCTGCCAAAAACACTTTTGGAATGGTGGTCAGATACGCCGTCTTGTTCTACCTTATCTCATCACTACTCTGAAAATGGGATCCTTTCACAGGCATTTTCATGTCTAGGAACAGCCAGAAGTTGCAAGCAGTCAGAGATAGCGTTGATTGTGTCCAGTAGATTCTGAGCAACAGAAAGATGGAGTTCTTTCTGTTCCACTGACAGAAGCTTGGGTACAAATCTCACTGCTGCTGTGACGGATCTGTACGCGTCCTTCTTATTAATCCTCTTGGGGAAACTTTAGGGCTAGCATTCACGTTAATTCACAGCCATCTTTCAAGAAGAAAATCTGACATGGATATTAGTTTGACTATATAAAGTCAAGGTTTTGTAATTGTAAGATAGAAGGAGCAGAGGAACTGTTGTTGCAATAAGTAGGTGAGATTTCATTCATTATCACAACTTGAGTTAAGAACGGAATTTGCCACTATAATAAATTAGTGGACTGAGAATTAATAATCTAAGATAGATTAGATTAGATTAAACTAAACAGATTATTTGCGCTTGTTTACTTAGAGTAGATTGCTTTCTTTATATCACTCCTAGAGTCTCCTCTTGTAATTTCACTTGTGGTTCATTAGTGTATTTAAATAGTAATAAAATACTAATTATTATGGAAGTTTCTGGTGATGCTTCCCCCCCCCCCTACACCCTTAGGTAGGCAGGACGGTGAAGGAGTGACTTCAAATAGAAGTCGCTCACACTGCTTTCCGCATGATCCCCAAAAATTGTATATGAAATCCCGTACTGATCTCAACTTGTTTAGCAGTCTCTCGTACGGTCAAACGACGGTCTTTTATCATCAAATTTTCCACCTTTTCAGCGACAACTGCAATTTTTGTAGCCCTCCAATACGCTAGTCATTCTCTACAGACGTGTGGTTCCTTTTGGACCGATTAAAGACCTCCTTAGTTTGCATAAATCCCATAGCAACATCTCCAAACACTTGCTGGATCTTAGGAGTTTCACTTAGAAAATCACCAAGCTTTTGACAAGAAATATGGTGCAGTACCTCTTCTCAAATCATTTAGTCTGCTTTAGAAAAATAAGACGTATAACAGTACTTCACTCGACTGCCTGCAAGAAACGACTGATACACTGGAACGAAGGGAAAACATTCAGCCATGTGCATTAAACTGTCACTTTCCAGTGCACAGTGGTGCCTCTTAAGAATCTCTACTGTGCGAGGGAAAACTGAAGGTCGGATACCTTTTGAACAGACCTCCTGTTTACTAATTTGCTTATTAATTTATTTTTGTTTGTTAGTAGCAGTGCTGGTTTATCCATAGGGCCTGGGCCCGGAAGGGACTTAAGAGGCCCGGATAAGCTGGACTCAAACAGATTTTATGGCTATAAATTTTGATCCGTCATGCCAAGGGGGCTTGTAGATCTACTACTTCCAGGACCCGAAATGAGCCTAAACCGGCACTGGTTAGTGGATATGTTAACACAAATATTTTAAAAAAAGTAATAACTGAATGTGAATTGGTCAATAAATATAAGTTTTCACAGACGATAAAATAAGATACTTGAAATAAATTACTTAAAATAATACCATTTTTTTAAATATTTAAAACACATTTATTAAACTCATTGCTTGGATGGTTTGTGATATATATGTCCCATTATAATTACCATCCAAAAGAATATACTTCTAAGCCTATTTATAACTTTGATAAAAAACGTTAAATAAAAATCTCATTAGGAATTTAAAGTAAGAACGTATTAATTCACAACCATCCCTAAGGATATCTTAGCAGATCTAAAAAAAAGCAAAGCAATATATTCCATTATTATTTTTTATTTATTGAATCAAAAGTTTCAAAACAAAGTTGGAATCCAAATGATGTTTAACTTTCACAAAGTACTCAAAAATCAAGTGCTTGCATTAATTCTGATTAAGTATATTTTTTATTTCCTTCAGAAATACACTTATTTTCGAATAATAATATACTGAAATAAACACAATTTCATCCACTCATTCACTGAATAAAAAAATTACTTTAAAACAAACGATTGATTCACTAGTAAAAAGACACTCAAATGACAAATAGTAAAATCAAAGCATATTGAATAAATACATAAAATAACAATTCTATATATATACAAATTGAAAGAAAGAGATAGCACTTTTTATTTGCAAAATACATCCGAAATGAAGTTTTCATTTCGTGTTAAAGTTAAAACACTCTAGGACAAATTTTTCAGCATCCCCCCCCCTCCGCTTTCTATTTCAACATGACTAATTCCGAAACAACGTCTTTATAATCGAATTCAATTGAAATAACATATTTTCGGAGGAATCTCCACTTTTTTTAAAATTTGTTTTGTGCTTCTTTAGTTATTTTCTTTAGCTGAGCCTGAAGAGAATTATTACCCCTGGAGGACCAAAAATGTACACTGATTTCAGAAGCAAATAAAAGGGGGAAAAAAGAGAGAGAAGAAAAATAAAAAATAAAAAAAAGCTCGGTAAATAAATAGAACGGTCCTTTCTTGTAGTGCATCATTATGAAGTAGTTATTGAAATTCGGGAAATTGTTTTTTGATTACGATAGCGTGCCGTCTGTTTGTTTTTTTGTTTATCTTGTTTCGATATAAATTTTCTTCTCCTCACTTTAATATTGATTAGACCATCGTTCGTGCCTAGGGGACATGTAAAAGATTAGATCGGTGGCGATGGTGACTGCTTTTACAGCTTGTGTCTACACTCGGGAGACGGTTGATGATTTTCTTTTTAGTCACTTTCCTGAGGAGCTGAGGTGAGGGCTTTGGATGAAGACATTAATTATTTGGAATGGCTGGGTGAGGAATAAAGGTGGTATAAAGTCTGTTATGACTCTGTGCTTCCCTTAATGAAGATTTCGGTTAAGTGTATGTTGTTATGAGGAAATGTTGTTTTATCCAAATTCAACGTAAATCTTTCTTTTTAAGAGAATTGTGTCTCTTGTTCTTTCCCCTCTTAATGGAATCATGATTAATCTTTTGATAAAGAAAGTATCAGTTTAAGAAGGAAGAAAAGAGCAAATATCACCTGGAGTGGTATGTTTTTCTAAAATAAACTGTATAGGATTTCCCTCGAAATCCGTTAATGATTAGAAGTTAGAATGAACACCAGCCATAATCAAAACAAACATAATTTATTAATCCTTTTATAAGTCTCTCAAACACAGGGAAGGAAATGCACATATATAAATTATTAGAACCAAAGCGAGTAAGATGAGATATTTTATATTCAATTATAAGTAGAATCACTTACGTTTGGTGTTAATCGTAACTCCCATCTCAAATAATCGACTTCTGGTTGATTTGATTCTAATTCCGATAGCTTACTGACTGAACTATCAATTATCAATTTTATATATTAATTAATTAATCGACGAGTAGCTCTCGAATAGCTTTCAATTACTGTACATTAATCACAAACTTCTATCACGTAACTCCTAAACTCTCTATGATGAACCTAAAAGTTAATGCTTAAATATACGACATGCTTTACATAAAACCGCTTCTTCTTCTTTGGGAAAAAGTTTTCAATTGAACACTATTTAAAGTAATAGAATTTCCCCAAGAGGATTAGTAGTAGGTACGCGAATAGACCCGTTACAAATCCATTCAACTAAATTGTTTAAACATCGGATCTATGCACCTATTAGTTTTTGCTACAAAATACATGGTTATTCATAATTTCACCAAGGTTTCAGAGAGCTGTGGTAAAAAAATGAGGTGAAAACAACAAAAAAGAACATGGAAAAAATGCAGAGCACATCCAAGTTTTATTTACATATTTTACAGGTGTTTTATTTGCGAATCCTTGGTCCCACAGCATGCATCAACGCGATAGCCCAGTTCCTTCCAAGCCTAGTCAACAGTTTCCAGCTCAATAAGAGTGGCTGGAGGTGGGAAACGTGAAGGTATAGCACGGCCGAGAGTATTCCCAAAGATTTTCAATGGGATTAAAGTCGGGCGAATATGCTGGCCACGCCATACGCGCAATCCCTTCACTCTCCAGGTAGTTATCGACGATGTCAGCTCTATGGGGACGTGCGTTATCGTCCATTAAAAAAATGTAGGGCCAACTGCTGCAGCATACAATCTCACAATGGGTTCTAGAACTTCATCTCGACACCGATATCCTAATGAAATCCCTGCCCACACCGTAATGCTTCCGCCTCAGAATGCGTGATGTTCGGTGATGTTTTGGGGCTGATTGCGTGTTCCTTGTTTAAGTCATATCCTTATACGCTTGTCATCTGGCTCCAGAGCAAATCTTGACTCATCAGTAAACATAACATTACCCCAGTCAGACACAGTTCAATTGCCATATTCTCGGCACCACTTTAATCGTGCCCCTCTTGATTGGACGGATAGAGGAACACAAACTCGAGGTACCCGAACATACAGTTCCTTCATATGTAATCTTCGGCGTACAGTAGCTGCAGATATAACCTTACCAATGGACGCTGTAACCATAGATGTCACACGTGTGGAGCTCGCTCTGCAATTTCGCTTGTCTACAATAGCAATATATCGATCTTCCTCGGGGGTTGTAACCCTTGAGCGACCGCCTACGGGCCTTCGGACAACTGTCTGTGTTGGTTTGGAATTGTTTCCATAAATGTGAAATTACAGAATGATGAACGCCGAAGAAAAGAGCAACATCTGTGATCGACTGTCCTGCTTCAATGCGTCCCACAGCACGCCAGCGCTCAGAATCTTCCATTCGTTTTCTGGAAGTTATAGAGACACGTATGTCTTGAAAACAAATTGTACGAAAGTTTTAAACACCTTCTATCAGCACTTACAATCAACTTATGTAACCCTTCATAAAGCTGGCTTCTTATAAGATTGCCCTTTTTGCATATTTCTTGACATGAAAGCACGATTGGCTCTTACCTAACATATTTGCATACTTCCATCTACCTCTGCAGCGAATTGCATCCTCTTCAATTCTGATTGACTTCCGGGAATTATTATTTTCCTCTCCGTGCTTAACTTTTGGAAGTGAGTTTATATATATATATATAAAAAGAGGGAGAGAAATTATTTGGAATTAGTTATTCAGCTTTCGACTAAACAATGTTTTTCTAATTTCACGTAATTTAATATTAATCATTTTACTGCGAAAAATAAACAACGGATCTCTTCCATCGCCGACGAAGAATTGCTTTATCCTAATATTTCTCAGAGAAAAAAATATTTTTATTGAAGGTTTATACCAGGGATGAAAAAGAATTTTTTCAAATATATATATATATATATATATTTCTTTGGATAAAAAGAACAATTTCAAAAGTAGAATATCTCAACACAATAACCTTCTAACTTTCTTAAATAAGCACTTTATACTAACTTCTAATATTCAATTTAAAATCACCTGCTAATTTAATTAGAAGTTATTTATTTCATAGATGTCACAGTATATGTTTTTACCAGCGTCATTTTTCTTTTACGCCGGCTGGGTAGCGTTGTTGGTTTGCCGCTGGCTTTCTGCCCCAAGTTAGTGGGTTCGACCCCTTTCCAAGTCGGTGGATTTTTGTGATGCAGAAAATAGACAGAGTCCATGTCGTATAACTATGCAGCATGTAAGAAATCCTTGAGCACCTGTTTGTCTTGGGTGCTCTCGGCAAAATTAAAGTCCTAAGAACAATTTCGCATCGTCAGAGCTCAGGTGCCTCTCTTTATGGAGGACACAGAGGCGGATTAAGATAGTTAGAGGCCCCTGGCGGTAAAATGTTCGAAGCCCGTGGGCTCAAGAGTCGAAAAACTAAAATAGTGAAAAGAGATTGATCTCAAAATAAAATGTATTGCTAATAAAAAACCTCAACAACTAAAGAAAAATCTTAGCTGTATGTTAAAAATTAAATTCTCTACTCTTAAGAACTTACTGTTTTGATATACAACTTTACTTCTTCATTTCTCATTGGCAAATTCAGCAATTATTTTTTATTTCCAATTTAATTCCTGTTTAATTCCAAACAATTTGTGTTCTATATAGCCCATTGTTCAATTTGTCTTGTGTCTCATAGTACTTCTTAAATAATTTTTAAATTGGTTTAAAATTGAAGAAGATACCTCACCTGATACATTCTATATCGATATTGTTAAAATAATTTTTAAAAGTATATCTACATTACGATTTCTCTTGTAACTCGATAAATTTCTAGTGGGGGTCTTCATTGCATCTTTTTTTTCTTATGAAAATAATAAAAGCTGATCCAATTAATATAGTCAAAATTAAGATTCAATATTGTCTTTGTAAGTTTCATTTTGTTTTTGTGTAGGTTTCTTCTTAATTTCAGGTAAAATGTTCTATAATAGCGTATAAGCTCTTCGGGATAGTTCTGCTCTTGTTCTATCGCATATGGAAAAAAAATCACTATGGAATTTTCCTTCTTTCAAAAATTCATAACCGACTTTTTTACTTTCATCGAAAAATTGTCTCTTTTGCTACCTGTGAGCTCGCCCAGCTTCCTCTTCAAACGAGAGTCTTTATAAATCAGTTGTTTCTAGTTTTATTTTTAAAAATTCGTTTCTGAAATTTTGATATAATTTTCTAGAGATTTTAGTAGACTAGATCTTTTTAATAATTCACATTCACCTAATTGCATGATTTCCTAGAATGCTTTGAAGGATTTTGGACTCCAAGTCGTACTTGGCATCAGTCAGGCTAAGCCCCCCCCCCCTAAGAACTCTGCCATTCCCTCGATGTGGGGGGATGTACGTTACGCCTCTGTATGATGATGGCTGTATATTGGATAAAAGAAGCCCAGGTAAGGGCCTGAAAATAACCTCTCTGTGGCCTAGACACAGTGGACCTGCACCTAGAGTTATGGTCTGGTGTGAACAATTTTCTTTGATTGTAGGAGCACTTTCGAGGATAACTCACGCACCCAAATTTGTACATTAGTCTGTTGATTAAAAATGTTTCACAGCCATTTATGAACATCATTCAAGAGGTGTTTTCCAACAGGATAAAAACAAGCTCTGTCAGCGTGTTACTTTGGCCTGCTTGATCACCAGATGTTTTTCCAATCAAGCACCAACGAGATGGCAATAACAGTGTCATCCTCAACCAGAATTAAACAACCTTATATTGACCGATCAAGAGCAACAGGCTTGCAATTCCATCCCACAAACTGATACCCGATACTTGTGCGACACAATGGATGCATGTTTGCATGCTTGCCTTTAGAAATCTGCCAGACACACTGATTTTTAATGTATCATCATTTCACATTTGAGATGACTCTTTTCACGTTTATATTAACCTGTGAACTTGAACAACGGGCATCAAACATGGACAATGGTCATCATATAATAATGCAGTTTGCTACTGTTACCAGTTGACATATAGTCCGAAATTCCTAGTTTTTCGGAGAACACATTCGGAAATAACATTTGACTGTAAAAATTGTTCGAACCATAATCTTATGAAAGGCTGACTCGAGAACGAGACGAGGTTCCCATTGAAGCTGAGGTCCAGTTGGTCCATACCTTAGGACGCCCATGGTTACAATATCGCTTCAAGATCTTTTTGTTGCACGTCAAATTTTTCACAAGAATCCATCAAGCTTGGGGACCCTACTAGCAATGCGGGACCCTGGTGGCCGCCAGGTTCACCAGCTGTTTAATCCACCTCTGGGAGGAAACTGTGCATCAAAATTACTTGCGGCAATTCGTATCGCCTAAAAAGTGATATCTGCTCCAGGGGAACGTACTAGGTCTGCAAAGGTAAAAATACTAATCCGCAGCCCCATTGGAGAAAAAAAAATACTGAATTCAATTACATTTAAATGATTATGCTTTACAATTAAATTGTTAGTTTTTTTAAGAGTATTTATAAGATTCCAGTGGAAAACAATAAAGATTTATCTCGTTAATCTAAAAATCTTGCTATTCAATAACTTTTAGAACAATAGTTACATGGGATGAAGAAAGGAACAATATTCGGTTACATTCTTTGTTATAATTTATTCCAATTCGTCTACTTGTAACGAAACAAGTTAACGTTTCATTCTTTCAGATATTTATACAATTTCCTTTTCCTTCTATTCTTTTAGCCAGAGCCTATTCACAAAACTATTACATTTTGCGTAGAAGACACGAAGTATATTTGGAGAAAATCAATTCTCATTTACGCTATGCAATGTGTAAGAGTTGTTACCCTGAGCTAGAGTTATGTATATTTTTCTTTTTCAGGTAATCATATGGAAGTAATATTTCTCTTTTATTATTTGTAGTTTAGTGTTAAACAACTGAAGAGAAAATTGCACAAAATTATTGAAAGTATTACTTATTCGATCTTCACAGTAGTCCCTATAATTCCATGCTCTATACACCCTCTCTGATGTATTTACAAATACACAATTAGATTTGTTTTTAATACCATAAAAATACAGACCGAAATTCAAAATGCACAGAAACTTCAAAAGTCATTTTTCATTGTAAATAAGCCGACTTTTTGTATAAAACTGAAAATCTGAAATCCATGAGTGACAAATGATGCACTCATAAGATTATAAGATTTGTTTGGTTTTTGGATGATAATATCTCTGCAAATGAAAACATACAAAATTGTTTTGAGAAACATAACACAATCCGACAGTATTATCAAATGGACCAGTTTTTTAACGGTTTTGTATGTGAATTATATTGAATTATTCCTATCTCTGATAAAGGATCGTTTGAAAAAGCTTAGTGGTATAACATAATTAATATTTTTTAAAATAATTAACGTGCATGTTAATTATGTATAGTTAGTGAGAAATACACTGCTGTTTGTAAAAAAAAGCGACACCATATGAAAGAATCATCAGAATAAAATGAACTTTGCAGCAAATTTGAATTATAGGATGTTATGTAAAATAGTAAAATTTCAGGGCCACCGAGCATGCGTGACGTGCGCAGCACCCTCTGAACTGATGCTGAAAGCGTATAAATAGAGACCTGTAGTGAGACGTTGAAAATAGTTAATGATTGTTAGTAGCGAACGTTTCGTTTGACCTAAGTATCCCTCCACGACGAAATAAGGAGAAATTTCAACAACTTTCGGATTTTGAACGGGAGAGGATTATTGGCCTTCGAGAAGGAGGATTTTCCTGTCACGCAATACGAGCTCGTGTGCAGCGGAACAGTTCCACACTGATGAGAGTTTAGAAGCAGTGGCCCTACGAGGACCGAACAACTCGAAAAACTGGCAGTGGACGACGGAAGGAGACGTCAGTGCGTGACGATCGACACCTACTCCGCATGGCGGTGAATGACCGTATAGCTTCCTCCAGACAGTTGGCAGCACGTTGGTCTACTGCTACAGGTGTACTAATCTCGGCTTCGCCAATTCGCCGACGTCTGCTGCACTATAGATTGCGGGCAAGGGTGCCTTTATACAGGATCCCCCTCACGGCAAACAATCGATTGCTATGTCCACAATGGGCTCATGAGCACAGAGCCTGGCAAGCTGATTGGCACCAAGTTGTCTTTTCAGATGAATCACGCTTCAATTTTTGGGGCTATGTTGGCCGCATTCGTATTAGACGCTATGCCGGTGAACGCTGCCCTTCAATGTGCGTTATCGAGCGACGTAGAGGTCTAACACCTAGAATTATGGTTTGGGGTGGGATTTCATATCATGGACGATCCAATTTGCTACGAATTGAGGGTAATCTTAGTAACAACAATTACGTCTGTGAAGTTCTACAGCCCAAAGTCATTCTCTTCCTTTTAAGGCATCCCTGGAACTATTTTTCAGCAGGATAATGCACACCCACATGTTGCAAAGACTGTTCGAGACTTTTGTTCCTCAAAAAGCATGAAACTTCTTCCTTGGCCTGCTTATTCACTGTATATAGTCGTCTATTGAGCACGTGTGGGATTTCGTTGGTTGGTGTTTCGCTCGTGATCCGCGTCCTACTGCTTCAAAAGACGAACTTTTGCTGCACATGCAAGCAATATGGAATTCTCTTCCACAAGCAGACATTCAAAATCTGTTTGACTCCATGCCACGTCGTATAGCAGCACTTATTTTAGCGCGTGCTGGCTATACCAAATACTGATTTCGGTTACTTAATATTGTTTTTTTTGTTAAATTTCGTCGTTTATTTGTATTAATACAAGTCGTTTGTACATTAAACTTCATTTAATTTTGATGATTCCTTCATGGTGTTGCATTTTTTACAAATAGCAGCTCATTTGTGGGATAATGATTAAGTTTTAAAATCTTTAACCTACAATTGGATGTTTTAACATGTATTGTGAATTCGAAGGAAAAAATGAACATTATTTTTGTGGAAAAATCTGCTGAATGTATCTGAAGTATTTTTAATTAACTATTGCTGTATTGTTTGTTGAGAAGCAAAATAAGAGGAATTGCCTATGGTATACATTGTTTCCTTGTAGGATATATCAACAATGAAACGCTCGGGAATTTGCAGACTTTACACTGTGGTGTTACGAGGAAGAACATTCCCCCCCCCCCATAAACTCAGATCTTGGGCCACCAAGTCGGATTTTACAAAGGGTAGGTACTTGTTTTGGCCTCCTCCTTGGCGTTGCGGGGGTGCACTACGCTACTGACTTTACATGTTACTTTCCTAAACAATATAGGTCAGAGCCACATGGGTAGAACATACAAGTACCTTAGAAATAAAGGGTTGATATACATAGTTTTCAGTTCAATTTTGCAAATAGTATAATCCAAAACATTTACTTAACGAGCATTTACGTAGATAAATGGTTTTAATGTTCACAAATTAAGTTCAGATCAATAAAATAAAATGATGAATGAGAATAAAAATCTAGTGCTTAGTTTGGGAATATTTAAGAATCCTTGCTCTACACGCAGGAAACATACACTGATTCTCATATACACTGCTGGCCACCGTAAATGCAACACCCTGAAGGAAGCACGCAAATAACATGAAATTTACAACATG
>BMAO01033220.1:0-24170 GCA_019973975.1 Trichonephila clavata | reverse complement strand
AAAAGATATGCATGCACAACCAGCCAAGCGCGACCGAGTGAATAAATTATTTTCACCGTTAATGAAACTAGTAAATAGGAGATTTCTAAGTGTAAAAAAATCCATTCAAATAAAAAAACAAGATCAATAAAAGAATCAAACAATTGAAAAAGTGTGAATGGGGTACAAAAACGGATCCTTGGGGGGGGGACAAAATGCCAAATTTGGTTAGAATTTTTAAGTCAAATTATAGTTTTAAAAAAAACTCTCTTTAATAGTTAACCGAACTAAGGTGTAACTTAATCATTTAGTCTCCAAATCTGGAAATGGGATCTTAAATTAGTCGCCAGATGCGAGATGGGATTTGAAAACGGGAAATCATTTATCCTGATCAGGACAATGGAACAAAATTATTAAATTATTGTATTGTCATCGTCCTGGACAAGTGAGCAAAATTTCGAATTAATCTTACCTTTTAAAGTGGGTAAAAATGGAGTTCAAAGATTCCGATACATACAAGTGAAGCTTTTAAAAGGGTGTTAAAAAATTCTGAATCAAATCAAAGCCACTAATGAAAGGAAAATATTAATATTCAGTCATCTCTAATAAACTCAAATTTCTGTGTTTAGAATAAACATATTCAAAAAAAAAATTGTCGCGCTCACGCTAAACGCGACTGATAGGAATTTACAAAGATAAATTAGACCACACCTATTTTTATGCAAATACTTTATCTGGGGACGTGTTTGTGATTTCATACCTCCCCCTCCCCGAGCATGATAAGTCTGTTGGCCTATGACAAATCGGAGTGGGCGATAGCATGACAGGTACAGCTGTCTGAACGCCTGTAAGCACTGAGAGATTAAATAGGTAACAGAGAAGGATTTGTGTCAGATTTGCTTCCGAATGCCTTGCAGAGAATGCGGAAGCTTTGGCACACAGCATGGGACATACTTTTTTTTCTCCCTTTCCGTTCTTTTATATTATATGAGTAGCTGGATAGAAATAGCGAATGGGAGTTCACGGAGAAAAAATATTGCATAAACAGTAATGTTAACCACATTTACATATGTATTTTATTCCATTCTGCAAAGAGAAATGTTTGAATAAAAAAATTATTTCACCAATTTTGAAAAAAAATTGTATTTTTTTTTCTATTGAAATGTTTGTTTTATCCTATTGACAAATTATTTAGTGGCCATTTTCCGTTTTTAATGTAATATAAATTAAAAAAATTAATGTTCATTTCTAATGATTGTTGATTTGATTTGATTAAACAAGCTAGAGACGTTACAAGGCATGGACCAACTGGTGCCGGGTCCGCAATAGGGAGCCTCATCTCATTCTCGACTCAGCCTCAGTAAGTTCATGATCGGAATGATTTTAATTGTTTAATGTTACTCCAGGATACATTCGTCGAAAAATTGGGAATTTTGAGCTATTTTCGAGCTATATGCCTACTGGCAACGGTGACAAAATTGCACTATATCATGTCCGTCCTCCGTGTTTACGCCTAGGCCTACCCCCGTACATTAAGAAGAAAAACGATAATCATTCGAGTCGGTTTATGCCTAGGATTATGAGACTGTGAGTCACACACATTTACTTGCTGTGGGTTACTGTTTGTACAAGTATTTGACTACATATGCTAAATAACTAAACTCAGTTGGTGCACCAGCCCATGAGGGTCAAGGCCTACTGCGCCCAACTCAGTTGTCTTGACCTTGGGCACTGAGGTGAATGAGTAGATGTTCCGGTCAGGTGGTCAGTCTGCAGCGAAACCCCCAGTGTTTATTTCTCAAGCAAGCTTGGTATTCATTCATCAACCCATTGAAGAGATGAAAGGCTGAGTTGACCTTGCCCGACATGGGGTTTGAACCTCGGAACGTATGCTACATACTGTCTTTTTAAAAGGGTTGTAGATGGGACTTACTTTTACGTAGGAGCACGAGACTTCAAAAGATCTTAAGACGTTAATATAAGCAACTATATAATTCAATATTAATATTCAACACTAAAAACTGAAAGATCGCACTGCAGTTTTATTTCTCTATATTTGATATTAATTTCTTAAAAATTAAACCTGATTTCAATTTTTTTAAAGAATTTAATGTCACATGATAGCTACCCAATGAGTCACTGAGTTGGGTTCCGTTTCTAGTCCTTTGGGGAAAACTTTTAAAAGGTTTAACTTTTAACTTTCTTCGCTCCTGACTTCGAAAATCTTTTTTTTCCTTTGAAAAGTTTTGCTGAGTTTAAAAAATACAATAGATACTTTTTTTTTATTTAAAAAAGGATCTTTAGTAGCATCGGAATTCGGACCTGTAACATTGTGACCACATTCTTTTCCCACGAGTTTTTCCTATTCCTGTCTAGTAGAACTATTTAAGAATGCTGTCTGGATAAGAGGGAACGATATTTTAAGCCTGAAGGAAATAATAAACATCAGGATGAACAATATGCCGTATTGTTAACTTACGATTCGCATGAACAAAAGCAGGCCCTCATATGCTTGAACAGACGTTGTAAATTCGTTATTGACATGAAGCCTCAATTCTAAGAATTCGATCTGATTTTTTTAGTCATTGTCCAATGAGATCTTTTCACAAATAGTGTTTCGAATGGTCAAGTGCTCCAGTATTTTTGAAATTTCCCTACTTAGTGACTTTCCCTACTTAACTTCCCTAGTGTCCTTTCACACGCCATTATTTAATTCTCAATATTGATGCTGCAGGTATCTGTATAAATTATATAATTAATTAATTATTCGTATGGAAATTTATGCTTATTACCAGTATAATAGTAAAATTAATAACTAATTAGTCAGATAATCAATTGATTTTAAACATAATCGCTTAGAATTGAATATATTGTCTCCCCCCCCCTCCTTAGATAAACAATTTTGGATTTTTATCTGAAAGTTTCATCACTATTCCTTCTCAAGGAATTCAAAAGTCAATAAATTCGCGAATGTAAATGCTTTCTGTTTGGTGTTGATCAACATTAATTTGGTGTATTTAAGATATGTAGGTACATATGAACCAGTGGCGCACACAAGGGGGTGTCCTAAGGGTCTGGATCCCCCCCCCCAAAGCCTTTGAGTTTTTTCCGGTTGATGATAATCCTACACATATATAACGAAAAAATTAATTAAGTACTTGTAATTAACAATTTATTTTATTAATTAATGCTAATCATTAATTCTATAATTTATTTTTTCTGCTTTTTGTTAGCAAAATCGACAAAATCAGAAGAATCAATTGGTGTTGTCTTGAGGTATACAAGTTGGGGGACTTTCGACCTTAGAAAAATTTTTGTGTGCGCTATTGATATGAACACGAATCTCACAATCGGATAAACAAATTAATTTTTTTTTAATAAGATAGAAAAAAGTAATATTAAGAAATCAATGAAAGTAGATTTTAAAAAGAAATAAATACAAAGCAAAAAAAATTTGTCCGTTTAAAAATTCATTTATTCCTGGACAGTGCTAAATAATAGCTTGCTAAACAATTAATAAATAATGCCGGAGTGACACCACTTTTCCTTTACCTCATATACCGCCAAAAAGGGAGGCAAGAATATAACACTTATGGATGGAAGATAAACAATAGAAAAGAGGGAGAACACACCTTTGGTAATAGCTTTAGGCCCATTTACAACGTCATTAGACAATCGAAGGGGATTTGTTGTAAAATAACTGCCAAAAATAATCTTTTATAGATCCTTTGCTATCATAAATTAAGATTATTGGCTCCTGCTCACGAATCTACTGCGCTTGAACTTAAAACTGTCTCATAACTAACCAGATTATGCGAGTTTGGCTGGGAAGAGAAGAGGGCTAATTTAATGCGACTCTTATGCTGTTTCAATTGGAGTCGTCTTCCCGTCACGTAGACAGTGTGAATAACTAAATATTTTTAATGGGCTTTTCATAACCAGAAAACAAACGTCAATATTTAGTTTTTTTTTTTTAAATCCAAACATTATTTTGTTTAAAATGATATGTATTGGTATATATAAATGCAAAGCTAAAAATAATTAAATTAGAAAAATAACTTAAAGTGTGAGTCAGTTTTGAAAATTATAAGTCTCATTCATTTAATAATTCGTTGACATTTAATTTTCCTTTTTTCATTTTGAAAGGAAATGAGTTTTTAATGAGTAAAAACGAATTCTATTTATAACAGGATATTATTTAAAACGGAATTATTTATAAAACGGAATTTATTTATAACAGGAGTATTAATTTTAATTTAATTTTCGACTATTCATCATATTTGATATGTATAATGAAAAATGAAATTCTGAGAATAAATTAAGTAAAATTACTGTAAAATTAACCTTAAATTTTGACACCTGGAAAAAATGTTCATTGTAGCATTTATAAATTACCGCCTGCGTGGCGGGTTGTTTGTCACTGGTCTTCTGTACCTTAAGTTGCGTGTTCGAAACTGGCCCAAATCGGTGGATTTTCATTCGATGGACAGAAAACCGACAGAGGCCGTGTATGATAATACGGCATGTAAAAGATCCCTAGAGTGTCTATTTGGCTTGGGGCTTTCGGCAAAATTAAGTCCTAGTAAGGTTCGTATCATCAAGAGCTCAGGTGCCTCCTTCTGGGGAGGAAACTGGGACGTCAAAATTACTTGCGGTGATTGGTATCCGCCTATATGGTGCCGCATAAAAAGAGATACAGCTTCCGGGTAATGTACTAGGTCTGCAATAAAAAACCCCCCAATCGGCAGCCCATTCAAAATAAAAACACTTATAAATTACTAATAAAATTAGTTATCATAAATATGTAACAAATTGTAAGCATTTAAAAAATGACTACGTAAGTGCGCATGGTTGCAAATTTCCAGAGATTTTTGCAATTAAAAAAGATACAAAAGCATAAAAGATTAAAACAAGGCGAAATAATGTAAGACAATGTTTTGAATGAATAATTTAACCACAGTGAGTTTGGTTTATTTTTATCAATAGTAGACTTTTTTTTTATATGTGTCCCTAGTGAGGAAATCTTTAACTAAAGGTCCGTTAAAAGACATCATACAATATAATCAAATAAAAGTTGAGATATTATGAAGAAAAAAGCAATCCATTAGTCATAATGCATGTTGTTTTACTAATTTGTGATTTTAAGCATACAGATGAGAAATATTCCTAAATCCCACCTCTATCTTTTTTTTCTTAATAAATTTTCCTTTCTATCGCATTGTTTGAATCAGTAATTGTAGTACTAAAAATTTGATAAACTCTAATAATTCAACTGAAACGTACGCACAAATTTACACTCATTTTGATAAAAGTTAATAAAATTTTCGAGATTTACAAAAGTATAAAAACGCAAAAACAATAATTCCTTAGATTTTTTTTCAAAATAAGCTTCTCAGAATCTAAACATTCATCACAATGCTGAACAAACACGTGGTAACGTTTTTTCGCGCAACAAAATGGCCGACGATAATGATTATAATATGCATATCAAAATCTTATCTCATAGACAGGGTAATTTATTATTTCATGCATGCCTGGGATTTGAAAAAATATAAGAAAGAAAACATGATGGAGGAACTTGACAGTGAAAGATGAAGAACTAAACTTGTCATTTATGAACAGGGGGGGGGATATTTTTATCTAAAAGATCAAATCAAAACAGATTACTCGAAAATTGCCATCAGCTGTGTTTCAAGGACGCATAGAAATTAGTTTGCATTGATTAAGATATTTCCTTCAATAGTTTCTCCAGATCAAAAAGTTTCGCTAAAATTAATAAAAATTCTTCTTCACAAAATTCGTATTTCCTTATAGAAAAAAAAAAAAAAAAAAATGAAGAATATACCGTATATTTTAGCGTATTACGGCACTGGTGTATAACACGCGCGAACCTATACTATCAAACTACTTTTTATAATTTTTAGATACATTCGCCTTATACAACGCGCACCCCTTTTTTTACAGGAAAAAAACCTGAAAGATACATGTGTAATGATCTTATTGTTTGAAGTTATTTATTTGAAGTACTATCCCAGGTGTTTGAACAATAGTATACTTCTAAAACTACCCCTAAAGCAAAAGAAAAAAGGGAGGAGACAAAATTAAATTTATATGCATTTTATTGTGTTCAAAATTTATAAGGTATGTCATCTCTTATAAATAAACACTATTTAAAATTTTGCAGAAATCTACTTTTTTAAGCTCAAATTTCTTTAACTTTAAAGTTATCTTTTTTATATCCAGCGTATAACAAGTACCGTAAATCTCAATCTTATTTTTTATGTTAAAGGTACGATATACACCGATATGTTCGAGATCTTAAAAAACCAACCAGATAAATTTCAGGTTTTAATATTAAATACCATTGTGTTATTTGTATAAAAAAAACTATTTCTCTTATCAATTTCCTAATTTAAATTTTTTTTTATATATATCACATTGGTCTGTCAAAAAAAAAAAAAAAACTGCAGACATTTTACAGACACATGCAATATTATTATCTGAAAAATAGGAATGCATTTAGATGTTTATTATTAAAGTAAATCCTGACTCATTACCAGCAATCAATTTACACCCCCCCCCCAATTCGAAAATATAAGGGGCTAACCAGTGCCAATTTAAGCTCATTTCGAGCCCTGGGCGTAGAAGATCTACAGGCCGGTTTGGAACTGGAGGATCGAAACTTATAACCAGAAAATGTGATTTAAGTTCAGGTCATCCGGGCAACTGGGCCCGGATAATCCAGCCCAATGGATAAACCGGCAATGGGGCTAAATTCATAAGTGACGTTATAGTCCCTATGATAACTACATGCACTTTGCTGTTACCAAATTTGGCTTTTTGTTGAATTTTTTTAAAAAAAATATTACATTTTTGCCAATAGTAACAAAGCGCATAGGTAAATAAAATGCACTTACTTTAAAAATACACGTATAACACATGATTTTTTTTTAATTTTGAAAAAAAAATTTTTGAGAGGAATCTTAACATTTAAACATCTTTACCCAATTATTAGGTTCGAAATTTTTCAAGTAGAGCAACAAGTGCAAGCCTAATGTCAGTTTGAATTTAATGAAGAGCACGTGATTGCATTTATCACGTGACCTTCATGAATTTAGCCAATTTAACTCAGAAATACTAAATGCATACATATATTATTAACAAATGAAATTGAACAGTCCATTTTGCCTTATTGAAATAATTTAAATGCTTCTTAAGGGTCAATAATTCCAAGATTTAATGCGAAAATAACTAATTACCATACTTATATTATTAATAATTGAGGGAATTGTTAATGGTCTAACCTTATCCTAAAAAGAAATTAATGGAATTATTTAAAAACTGATATGCTAATTAAAAAAGACGCGAAGCAAACTATTACATTTTCTAACTACATTAATATAGTAAAGTAAGTAGACTTCAAAAAAAAAAATATTTACAGAATAATTTTTGTTGTCAAATAAATCATGCTGCCAATAAAGTAATATGCAAAAACTCCATAACGATTTTTCCAAAACACATTTACCGAATCATCCGTCATTTCTGCAAGATGAGTTTTTAAACGACAGAGAATCCGATCGAAACTCGTATTAATCACAAAACAATATCGATTACTCTTAAGCCGCTCGCAAATCTCTGAAAAGACCACAACATAGTATCTTCTCCACAATAAAGAATTACTGATAACAAAAACAGCGTTAACAACTCTATTAACTCCGCAAAATTAATGACTATTGGTTTCATTACAATTAAAAGTCTAACAAAGCTTTGCTCGCGAGCACAACCAGTTAAAGCGCACCTGAAGATTGTCTTTCTTAATTAACCTTCCTTTCAGCGCTCGAAAGAAAAAAAAGAGAAAAAAAAAAGAACAAGAACACACAGAGCACCACACTCTTCAGGGATGGGCAGACATCGGAAAAAAGTATTTCTCATTCAAGTAGTTATTTATTATGAGATTTTTTTTCCCCTACCAAAAGCTTACAAGCAGACTGGAATATTGCTCAAATGCTTGTAGGTGTCTTCATTTTATTATTAATGATATAACTCAACCAAACACTGTGGCCTTTAAGTCTTAATAATGTGGACCTTTGCCTGTTAAAGATGACCAATCATTAATCTTAACGAGTTCACGGATATTGCGCTTTGTAAAACTTTATTGGTATGAACAAGATCGCGAAGATTATGCGATTTACATATCAGCAAGCATCTACAAAGTAATACAGGACTTTTGGTATCATATATGCTCACTAAAAATTGAGTCGCGTTCTTTTTTTTTTTTTTACTTTTTTAAAGTAATCTGAGTATTAAAAATGAATTAATAAACATTTTATTTCCATTTTAAATTTTGAAATACCGTATTTATTCGAAAAACCGCACCTCAAATTCTCGACACGTTTTTGTGAAAAAAAATAAAAGAGTATAAAAAGGTTTATTGATATCCAATATTCATGAAATTAAAGCAAGATATCAATCATTGGCATGGCCAAGTAATTTCTAGTGCGCTTTTTTCACAATGTTGTATTTACAATAATGCAACTAATGAACTTTTTTTTTTTAAACAGAAAAGTAGTCCAACTCCTGTAAATGTACTACTATTGAGCTGAAAAGAAATAATGACACAAATCTGTATCAACACTATAAAAATAGCCAACAAAAAAAAATTTATTTTAGTTTTTAAAAAAAAAGACTATTTTCGCTTCACACTATATATTTTAACACTTACTGTTTAAAAAATAATTAAATTAAAAAAGTAAAATCAGAGCCTTTATACTTGTTTTCTGAATTTTTTTTGTGAAGATTTCTCTTCATTTTGTGAAGATTCCTCCAAAATGCAGGTAGATTTTTTTTAAAAAAACTTATTGCAAACAAAAATTTACTAGGTAAAATTTGAGAAAATTTTGTTATAAACTAGCGAAATTCAGGAAAATTTGTAGGACAATTCGGGAAAACTATGGGAAATTTAAATATGATTCGGCTCATCTAGGGCACAAATGCGACCAAATGCCGAAAATCCGAGGACAATTGATTGCTTAGGCCGCCCATCCGGTATAGTGGTCAGTGAAGCTGACTGCGGTGCCGCAGGGACTGGGTTCGAATTCCGGAAAAGGCATGGATGTTTGTGTTGTAATCCTTTCTTTGTCTGTGTTGTTTACCCCCGTGTTATACATTGCGTGGTGCATGGGGTTTATAAATGTTAAAAAAAAAATTGATTGCTTATTCGCTGAGAAAAAGGTACGACAAAATATGGGACGAAGACGAAATTTGCGTCCTAATAGCGCTTTTGTTTCACTACGTGAAAAACGAGCTAAAAATAAATGAGAACTAATAAGAGCTGAATAATTAACTTATTTTACCATTATTTAAAACTTTTGAATAAATACATGCACTTGTAATTGCTCCAACCGCCAATATCATGGTTAATTTACCACATCCAACGAATTTTCCTCTCTTCGGTTCTACATCCCCTCTCGATTTTCAGTAGCATTAGCGATGAAAAAAGTGCGCCTTAGATTCGAATAAATACGGTAGTTTATGTTTATTTATATATGATATATCTCAAAGTTATATTGTGTTTAACATATGATCATTCATCATATATATCAGTGGCATTAACATAGATGCTGAAAATATCACTGTCCCACAAACATCCTCCATTTAAAAATTCTTAAATTTTCCTTTCCTAACAAAAAAAATCTATCAATTTTTAAATTTTTGCATTATTTCTAAATTTTATTGTAATTTTAATGTTACTCAATAAGTATATGAGCACGAAAAATAAGGTTAAGATATTGATTGCATCTTAGGTGTGTATATATATACAGTAGACTCAATAATTCAAACCTTCGATAAGACGAACCTCTCGATAATTCGAAGTATATGCCAAGTCCATAGAAAAACTCTTGATATTTCGAACTAAAACAATACGTTTGGGTACACTCAATATTTCGAAGTAAAATCTGTGGCTGGCCAGACTAATAGACGTGATAATTCAAAGTTATCTTATAAAATTCTCGACAATTCGAACACTCACTATCATGTACATTCCTGTAGCAAACAGATTGGAACTTACAAGTTTTGTGTTGTATTGTCTCTGTGTGTCTCCACTGTAACATAGCCCCTTTAATGACCATCTGTCTACCATCCCTACTTAGTGTTTTCCGGTTCATCAGCCGAAAATACACTTTCATTGCTTTCCTTCTTCAAGAGGACAATAGACCAGCCGCAGTGTTTTCAGCCATCCATATCTTTCATTTAATACGTGGTCTTGCTATACATGTGTTCAGAAAGGATTGTTAACTATTGTGAAGCAGAGATGCGTAGGATTGTGTATTACACAGTAGCGCACACAGAAATTTTCAAGGGGGAGGGGTCCAGGGTCGAATGAGTGAGTGAATATTAACGTCCCACTGTTCAGCTACACGAGGGCTTTTGGCGACGGTCCGCGTAATTTTGAACCATGGTCAAGTGACGCGGACGACACCTGATCTGGCACTCCCCTCTCCTAACTACCACACCACACCAACGGGAGGACGTTTGAGCTCTCGACAGATTTTACGTGCATCCCTCCCCTACACGGCGGGTCTTCAGTGGTACTGGGATCGAACTCATGACATGCTAGTCACGATCCGATGCCTAGACCACTTTTCTACCTCGGCCACCCAGGGTCGAAAGTCCACTATTTTCGTACCATGCTCCTATATGCCACCTAACATAGTCTTTTGATTTTGTCGATTTTCGGGGAAAAAGAACAGTAAAAAATTAATTCATTAATAAATAATTAGCATTAATAATTAAAATTAATGTTTAATAACACATATTTAGTTAAATTTTATACTACATATACAGGATTATAATCAATCGAAAAAAATCAAGGGCTTTGGGGGAGGGGTGTCCGAACCCGAGGGCTCCCTCTTTGTGGGCGCCAATGTTGTGTATGAATGCATTCTTTCAATACACAGAACTTTTAACTTTTGTATAATATTTATATGGGCTTTTTAAAAATACTTTTAGATAATTTTATGCATATGTACAATTGTTGTTTTATTACATAGCTTCAAATTTAAATGTGTTAGAAAAAAATTATCTCCATGTATTTTGGGAGTTTTCCTACCCTCTTGATAATTCGAACTTTTCCATTGGTGCATCCAATTTCGCATTATCGAGAGTCAACTGAATATATATATATATATATATATAGGAATTAATCAAATATATTTTATGATCTTTCTGAAGTATGGAATTGCGCAAGCAATTCTTATTAATAAAAATATTCAAAAAACACTATTCCATAAGCTCCAGTGTATATTTATATTTCAGTAGAAAAATAATTCAAAACCAAAACAATTAAAATTACATGGATAATTTTTGCTCAGCTCCTTGTAACAAGATTTTTTTAAATGAAGTAGACACAGCAGGTAAGATCGCTAGTTAAAAACAATGCAACAATGAATATAACTAAAAAAAAGAATGTTTCCGAGGATGGTTTTTTTAAAATATTTTTTTAAAGAAATAAGTCGTAGAAAAAACAAGTCATGCACACACAGTGAAATACGATTAATGCTTAAGACGAAATATCAGTTAACAAGAAATAACCCAAAGGTCCCGACCAACTATTGTGTATTTTCATACATTTTTTCTTAATACGAAACGAAAATTGCTTAACACGAAAAAGATTTCCCTGCTAAAAAAAATATCGTTGATGCAGATTCCGACTTTGAAAATAAAATGAATAATGCAGCTCCTGTTTCCATATCATCCGAAATGTGAAACGTCGTGAAAAGTATGCTCAATTATTTAGACGCACATTCCAATGGTGAAATAAACAACAAAATGAACGATACCGAACAATTTGTTGAAAATTTGATGCTAAAGAAGCAACGCAAAGAAAAATATCAGATTAATTTCCCAAAACTCAGTAAATGTCTTGTTTTTCAAAAAAATTGAAAATTTTGTATAAAAAAATTTTTTTTTTGTTCTTGTGAATGTTTTGTTCCATTGATTTTTATTAAATATATGCATATATTACGTAAATAAAATAAGACAATAAACTTAATTTTTTTTATATAGGGGGGGAGGGGTATTTTTAGCAATATCCTTTAACACGAAAAAAAATATTTCAATCCCTCTCAGTTTCGTGTTAGAGATTTGCACAGAATTTCAATCCCGATTTTTTATGGCAAATCCCAATAAATATTATAATTTATAGCTCCATATTACAAAATGATTACTGTACCGATACAAAATATAAAATTATACTGTGAGATAATATATTTTTCAATTGCAAATGGAATGGGATCTTACAGGGCTACAAAATATACAGATTCATAAAATAAATAGTATATTAATATTATTGTTAATTTTAGAAAATTTGCATTAAAACCTTGAAATATTTCTTTTTTCCTATCGTTGTATATACAACACGGCTACATACACGACCTGTTTCTTTTATCTATATAAATAAATAAAATTGAAGTGTCTGTTTGTAATTTCAAGTTAGCTTTTTACTGAATTCATTTAAAGGTATATACGGTACTTATATCAAAAAATCAATTTTTAAAATTTTTGTCTGTTTGTCCCGGCTAATCTCGGAAACGGCTGGTTCGATTTTAAAAATTATTTCACCAATAGAAAGCTACATTATCAGCGAGTAACATAAGATATATTTTATCTCTATATTCCTACGGGTAACCGGGAACTATACGGGTAAAACAGTGGGACGGTGCTTACTCCCCGCCAAGTTGGCGCAAAATTATGCATTGGTCAATAATGGGAGTGTTAATAAAAATTTTCTCACATTTGTAACAAATAACTGAAATTTGGCATCTTTACAGAAAGCAATTTTTTAGATGGTTTTTTATTAAATATCTAACATTTATTACGTTACGTTTATTAAATGTCAAACTCAAACTTTGAGAAATATCGCCATGTTGGCTAAGAAGTTCTCTATTCCGACAATCCCAGATATTTTAATGCAAATTTTCTCCCACTTTTTAAAGAGGGAAATGAAATAAAGTTTTAGCGAATTGTGCGCGCGTGATATTGAAAATTCTATGATAATATCAATTGACAGTTTCATAAAATTTTTGATTTATTGTCCATAAAATCAACATTGAAAATTTAAACGACGTGCGGGGGAGGGAGGGAAATGAAAAGGAGGAATTGAAAGGAGGAAATGAAAGAGGAATTATAAAAAAAATAATTAGAATTAAAATTTTAGAATTTTTAAATTGTATTGGTTTCAGTCAAGCAATAAAAAAATTACCATATTATAATATATATTTACTTTCTAATGATAATGATTGCGGCTTTGACATTTATTTAAAGACATCAACGCGAGCGGAGCCGCGGGTAAAAGCTAGTATATATTATATTTTATTAAAAACAGTACACGTTTGAAAGTATCTAGGTTCTCTCGTTTAATTATTACTATCGAACTTAAATACTAAGGAAAAAACTTACGGCTAAAAATCGCTCAGGACTCATTTCAATTTGTTCACCTGATGTACATGTATATTTCAATTGAAGATAGAATATTCACTTTGCTGACCAATTCACTTCTGATGGAAAAACTGTTGTGAGAAAAAGAAGTTAAGAAGCACCCCCCCCCATCCCAAATCGGGAAAAGGGTTATACCCTCTTCTAGAAAGCGTCCAGGCTCTGCGGCCAATGAAAACGAAAGGAAGCGGGGTTTGATTCGATTTTGCATTTTAAATTCTGTTGGTTCGATCTTTAGTTTATGCAGCACATAAATTTAAATCTAATAAGTCGTCGTATCTTGCGTATCCCATGTTAAAGTGGATATTGTGCTTAGAACACCGTATTTGTTTCTAGCGGAATACATACATAAACTTCTTACACATAAAACGAAACATTCATTACATGTGAGAACTTTTAGAATTTTCATTTAAAGCTATTTAAAAAAAAGAAACAAAATGGAGTTTTATTTTAACTTTTTTCAAATGAAAAATCTCTGAAATTACAATGGTTTAAAAAGTTCATAGAGACACAGTTGAACACAGCAAGGTAAGTGTGCATTCGAATTATTCACTCAGAAATTAAAGTTTAAAGTTTTTTCCTTTATTTCTTTAAATATAGATATTTACGTGACTGCTTATAAATCTTCTAAGAAAATTAATGTTAAAAACAAAAATTTATCATTATCTAAGAATCAAAGAAGTAGTTTCAGTATTCCAAACCTGTAATTGCATCTTTCAATTCTTCACTGGGTGGAAGGTGTTCGAATAAAGTATAAAACTGGCAATGTGTCGAAATTTTATTTACAATAGAAATATATTTTAAATAAATATATCTGAATGCGTTAGAGTGTGTGAAATATTACAATTAAGTTTATCCACTAATTTTATTGCTCTACTTATTACTTAGGCCAGTTAAATTTCTACCACTTAATAATCTTAATAGTATATAAAACACATAGGGGCGTATCTACCGCGTATCAATGATACGGGGCTCCAACATTTGTTGGCAAAAAGCTCGTAAAATACTAAGGCGGGCCTCCCCCACCCCCAAGGAATTTTTGATGCAAGGTTCACTCAGGACTAATATGTATAACTTACGCCAGTAATAAAACATCTAGAAATCCTTTGTTAGAATATGGTTCAACGTTATTCACGTTGTGGTCTATATCAAGGGTGTCAAACTGAAAGGCTAACTTGGACCAAACAAACAAGGATTAACTTTAGGTGGGCCTAAAAAAAAAATCAATATTCATAGAAACCTAGATTTATTTCGAATTATACATTATAATTAACATACATAAAAGAAAGAAACTTTAATGTTTACGTCCTGACTCTTGGAATTACCTCATGGCCGTGGAAGCCAAGTGGTCAATGTATCGGATCATGGCTAGCGTGTCAAAAGTTCGAGCCCAGTACCACTGAAGACCCGCTGTGCAGGGGAGCGATGCACGTCAAATCTGTCGGTCGAGAGCTCAAACGTCCTCCCGTTGGTGTGGCAGCTCAGGTGTCGTCCGCGTCACTTGACCATGGTTCAAAATTACGCGGTCCGTCGCCAAAAGCCCTCGTGCGGCTGAACAGTGCGACGTTAATATTCACTCACTTGGCATGACCTCTGCTACTTTCTTTCTCATTTCTTTAGAAATTTTTGCTTCAGTTCGTAATTTTATTACATATTATTGTGTGCCGGTATATTGGTCGAGCCACAAAATAGCTCGTTTGTAGGCTGCATGCGACCCGCAGGCCACGAATTTGTACACTCCTGGTCCATATGCTTATGGAAATATCTTGATTCAACTTTATAAATTGAAATATTGTAATGATTATGTATTGAATGCATTATGCAATACTACAAAATGTAAATTGCTGTGAGAATCACATAATGATTTGTGTGTGGTTCTAAAATTGTTTTCAATAAATTACGAATATTATGCATATATTACTTAAAGATTTTATATGTATTTAATTTGCTGTACTTTCATCTGTGTCAAACGGTTTACATAATAATATTCACCCAACTCTTTTTTTAACACGATTTTGAATTAGCACGTTTTTCAACTATACTTTAAATGAATTTTTTTTTTGTTCTAGTATGAATCCCCCACCCTTTTTATTTAATCCTAATTTTGACAGTGTAATCAGCATGAGCACTCACACATGTGTGAGTGACTTGATCCACATCATGGCTTGTTAAATTTGTATTCTGGAGTTACGGGGAATACCCGAATTTTGCAACTTGTTTCTTTCCTTTGGATGAAGACTGTTTGATCGAATTTCTGACAGTTTATGATAACAAAGAAATCGATAATGACAAAACAGAAGGTGAAATTCAGCTATTAGCAACAGATTTAATTAATGAGGGTTTGAAATTTGCAACAAGCATGGAACAACATTTTCTTGTTCATGATTTTATAATTCTTTAAAATTTCACAACGCAATTTTAAGTTTTGTGTAGCAGGATATCAAGAATTATATAAGCAACTGGAAAACCAAGAAACAGCCGCTAATAACCGACTTTGTAACAACTAAAAAACAACAGAGGAACGAAATTCTTCATCAAATCAAAGCCTCAATTGTACTAGACATATCTGATACATCTACTGACGATTACATTTTTGATCCAGTTCGTAATAAACGTGCATGCTTGTTATCAAGTTGCGATGAATAGCTGTTAATTACTAGTTTTATTCCTAATTTCAATTTGAATTTTTATATGATGTATGTACTTTTGACTGAATCTTGACTGCACCCTAATTTTAATTTTTTTTTTGTAATAAAATGAATTGTTTTTGATTTATAAATATGTAAAATGGATTTCCTTATTTTTGTGCACGGTTATTTAGGAAAATATTCAGAGTTTTTTTCATCTTGCACGATTTTTTACAGTTGTAATACATATCCCCAAATTTACCGTCGTATGTATTTTTTTAACACTTTTTTTTTTGCAAAGTGTTCTAGAGAACGCATCTACCGTGTAAAAAAAATTGGTTGTTGAATAAAAAAATCATGTTAGATAAGATCATCATTTATCAATTAAGATTTTTCTATCCAGTCATAATGAAACGAGGATACTTATATAGCGAAATTTCTATTTTTTTGCGTGTATATATGAGTTTGTTGATTTCAATACTTAGAAATTTAAAACTGCATTAGCTTCTTGTCTTTAAAACTTTCCCACGCTTTGAATAAACCCAATAACAACATGTCTTCAACTAAGTACTCCCAAGGAGAGATAGCTTCATTTTTCTAAAGGAAAATGAAGCTCTGTGTCAACGTTCCAGGGGGAAGGTTGACAAATCTTTTTGTCATTGATTCTTTTACGAGGCATATATTTTCTGACAAAAAGCATAGGAAACTGACCATTTGTGTAAACACCTTTTCTAATCAGCTGAATTATCCCCATAAGATTTACAACCCTACTATGGTGTTTCTTTCTAAAAGAACCCCCTCATTACTGAGGTTGGGGGAAAACGGTATATCCTAGTTAGATTCTTGAGGGATGTTTATTGTATTTGATTTGAAAAGGAAGGTTTGAAAAACGATTATTGTTGTTCTTACTCATTGTGATCACTAAATCATGTTGTCAATTGAGGTCTCATCACATTTCATTATCTGGGAATCTAAAAAGGTTTCTACGTGATTTGTGTTAAAAGTATGTACCAGATAGTCTAAAATAGTTTTCATCCGAAGTGATATACTATGATTGTAGCACGGGAAAGTTAAAGCATTTGAATATTATGCAGTGCTTGGTACTTCGGAATACGTCAAATATGGTGTATGTCCGCTTTCGAATACACAACCTTTGCTTGAAATATAACTCGCGTGCATAATTGGTATGCTCTTATGTTGTTCTCGGCCAATTAAATTCCGTTTTAACACAGAGGTAACCCTGAGAGAAAGTTTGGGGGGGGGGATTTCCCTTTATTATTGTTCATTGTATAACTCTCATTGATAAAACTGGCAAGAATTTTCCCTTTATAACGTTAAATTCTGCTTGGAGGAATTTGTGGCCGGAAGCAGTGATTGAAAGGTACTTTGAATTTATGTGTGTAGTAGAGGATATTTTTTTTTTCGCTTCCTTAGGCAAGTCTGGAATGATCAGAAAATGACCCATTTTCATTTTCGAAATATATTACAAAGAAAGCAGAAGCAAATATTTTCAAAAAAATATTTTAGTAAAAATGTCAAACCTAATGATTCTGAACCAGGTTCAAGTTCGAAAATGAGGCAAATAAGAAAAGAAAATCAAAGCTCGTTACATTTTCATTTTATTTCGTCTTATTTCTAATGCATTTTACTATATACAATATTAAATGTTCTAAATATTTTTCATATTTTTTTCTATGTTCTTAAATATTTTCATACAACTTTATCCAAATTATATAATACAGCAAGAATATATATATTGAAGGATTTTTTTTCTTAGCTTTTTGTCCACATTAATTTTCTGCTACAGGCCTGTTCACTAGTTCCTAGAGGTACGCTTTAAATAATACGTAAGGTATGTGTAGTTAAGTGCGTATGTAGGTACACACAAATTTTATAATTTATGATCTACATCCTATATAAAATGAACTGCATCTACATATATAAGACTGATTAGAGTAAAAACTTTCAAAGAATAGAGTAACGTCTCCCAAACTTTTTTTTGTGTGGTGTGTGTGTGAATTCTCCTCGGTCCTATCTTTAAATAAATGGGCCCTTATATACGATTGTATCACTGACTGACTTTTTTCTAGATCAATTGTTGATGCTGCTTAAATAATGATTCTTCAAGAATTTTCTAAGAATAAAAACTAAACGCTAGCTATAAATTCCTAAATTCTGGACCTTTCCACGACTTAGTTGAACTATTTTGCCATTATTAAATTATATATTTTATTGATAAAATTTCATCATGGAACTTTTTATATATATACACCATTTCAATCTACTGTAAAATCCGGCGTATAACGCGCTTTCGATCTTATTTTTTGTGTTAAAAGAGAGCGTTATACGCCGGATTTTACGGTAATTTATTTAAGAGAAAAACTATCTAAAGCACAACATTGATTAATTATTCTACACTAAATGAAAATTATTAGCACATGCTATATATATATACATTCGACCGAGAATATTGTTTTATTTATCAAAAGATGGCGCCACAGAATTAAACCGTATGCTTCACCGATAAGATCTATCAAGTGAAAAGCAAGCAGCTACAACCAAACTTCAACGAAAACGGCTCACAATTTTTTTGCTTGACTTGCGAAGTACCAAAAATTGGTCCTAATTAAGGCGGGGAGCTTCCAACTTGACGATGAACTTAATTTCTGTCGTAATTACTCTGTAAGGAAGAAAGACGTGGGGAGGGGGGCATGAAAGTTTTTACTGAGAACGGAGCTTTCAGTTGTGGAATTTTTTTCTTCTTCCTTTTATCTTTATTTTAGTTATCCTTTTTGGAAGAACCGGAATTTATTTTTGCATTTACGTCCGGTTATTTTTTTATATTTATTTTCTCTCTTTATTTCTTAAAACTTTCTTCTACGGCTATGTCGTGACACATTGTCAGGATAACTGTGACAGATATGTCACTTTTAAGGGTCACTGATACCATTCGGTAAAAATGAAATCCGTTGAAGTATCGTAAGGTATCAATTAAAACTTGGGGGGGGGGGATTTTTAAAGACGCCTTATTGAAAATTATTGAAAATGGGCACAAAGTGTTCAATGCAGAAAGAACTTGGAACATTTTTTTGAAAGGAGAATGATTTAATTTTAAAAGTAAACTTTTGCATTTAAAGCATAAAAAGTAAAAAATCATTCTTTACCTAACTCAGTGACACACACAAAGGAGAGGGGGCCCAGGTTCGGACCCCCATACAGCCATTGATTTTTCCCCCGATTGATCGTAATACCATGCATATAGCATGTGAAGTTTAAGTATCTGTTATTAATAATGTATTTTATTAGTTAATGCTAATTATTTATACAATATTTTATTGATTGATTTATTGTTCCCGATAATTGATAAAATCAAAAAAATATGTCTGGCGGCATATTGGGGAAGATACGAAAATGGTGGACTTTTGGCCCACGACCCCCCCCCCCTCCCCTCATTTGAAAAATTCCCGTATGCGCCACCGACCTGGCTCTAAGTAAGTAAATCCTTTCCAAATTGACCATAGAAAAGTCCCCCCCGCCTCATCCGGAATATATGGGCGATGAGAGTAAAACCTCTCTCTCTCTCTCTCTCTTAAGATATCGAGCATAATACCTATCAGCAGTGGCCGCGCACAAGGGATCCGGACCCCTGCCCCCTTCCCCAAAGGACCTTGAGTTTTTTTTCGATTAATTATAACCCTATATATATAATGTAAAATTTACTGAAGTACTTGTAATTAACAATTTATTTTATATTTATGCTAATTATTAGTTCAATAATTTATTTTTACTGCTTTTTGTTAACAAAATCAGAAGATTCAATTGGTGTTAACTTGATGTATGATACGAGTTGGGAGACTTTCAACCATGGACCCCCCCCCCCCTTTAAAAAATTTTGTGTGCGCTACTGCCTATCAGTGATGTACACAAAGGGAGGGGGAGTTTAACCATTCCCCCATAGGCCAACAAATTTAATTTTTACCATAATGACCCACCGTGGCTTCAACGTGTTTCTTAAAATCTAATCCCCCCTTCCTTGACTTTGAGATAGGTATGCATACACCACTGAAGTCTATATCCAAAAAATTTGTCTTATTTGATTGAGAGTGGCTTAACAGTCATTGTGTGGGCAGTATGTTCAAGTAACATTTTTACTGAATACATTCGTATTGAATAAGGGGAGCTGTTAAATCGGAATAGGCATCAAAATCCTCGCGTGGTGTTGAAGTTTGGGTCGATTCTTTATCAAAATCGCAGCACGAGAACTTTTGATGACGAGCCTTGTAATCTTGAGGCATGGTCAAGTGACAAAGCCGGCACCTGAGCTGGCATCCTACTCCCTAAATTTCTTCATCAAACCAGCGTAAGGACTTTGAGCCTCGACAGATTTAACGAGCAATAGCTCCTTTATACTACAGGCCTACAATGGAGGTTTGGTAAAAGAAATTCTTGCTCGTAGTTTATTCTCGTTTCATTGATTTTGAAATCAAACTGATAGCTACTTTTCAATTTTGTAATATATAACAAGAGATGCTTTAATTATTCACAGTAGAATTGACGAAAAAGTGTTTTACTTTTTTTTCTCCAGTTCATCCTTTTTCAGGGGAATAAAAATAAGTAGAATAACACAAATGTTTAATGAGATCACTTTTTTGCAATTCTAATACAATTAATTAAAATTAAAACGTATCTTTTCGTGTCAAATCATACTGATAAGGTAATTATATTTGGTGACGTCAAAACCCGCTGTTATGAATAATTAAAATATGATAAAATGAAGCATTCGATTATCCAATCAGATTACATCACACGAACATCTATTTCTTTAATTAATAAATTGTCTCTTTCCTGCTTGTAAAAGAACATGCACCTTTTATTATTTCTAAACTTATTGAAAGTAATTCAATTTCTATTGCTGACCCTCGTATCGAACATTTTATTTATTTTTTTATTGGAAATACGACATCATTATCTCAACAACACAAGAATAATTCAAAATAAAAACGAAACCTAGCTATTTCAATATCTTAAGCTATTAATATATGGGGACAAATTTTTTGTATCATTTTAATGCGAGTCGATGAAAAGCTTTCGTGACTGTCAAAATATGTATTGAAATATTTTACAAGCCTTTTTTAAAGCATCTATGTAGCAAATGCTTGTAATGTTAGTAATTCAGGAGACTTTCCATAATGCTTTATGACATTAAATTCTCAATTGGTCACGTAATGCATTGAAAGATACAAATTAATTTTTTATATGTCAGAATAAGTTGAATAATTACATACAAATTGTTTTATTTTGAATTTTGAGATTCTAGATAATGTATGACAAAATGTATGTAATTTATCATTAGTTTAACGCTGCTAGAATTACTTAGACAAGTTTAACTGATGATTATGCCAAGCTTTTGAATATATGATGTGTTGATAGCATTAGTTTTAAAAATATTTCGTTTCCGATATGCTGCATTTCATATGAGTAAAAATATTTCTTAAATATTATACCTAAGTAAATTGAATAAAAATGAAGTTTTATTTATTTTTTAGCCCTTGGCATTTTTTTTCATTAAAAACTGTTTTTAAATGTTCAATTGAATGTGAAAACTATTATGGTTTTTTATTTGCTTAAAGAAACTGGAAGGTGTCATCACTTCTCATTCGTCATTTAAAAAACTTGCAAAAAAGTCATTTGAAAATAAAGTAGATGTCGCGAAACTATTTTTCCTAATTTATTTTACTTTTACTTCTAACAGTTTGGAGTGTTTGCAAAGTCGTCTAAAGGCATGGGCCAACTAGGCCCAGGACCTCGGCCACAATGAGGGCCTTGTCTCGTTCTCGACTCAACCTTAGTAAGATTATGATTCGAATAATTTTTACAATCAGATGTTTTTTCCGGTTTTATTTTCCGAAAAAATGGGAATTTGACAACTGGCTGCCCGCTATAACGTCGTTCATGTCTAAGCCTAGCTTACCACCATACACCATCATTACTCATTCAGTCAAAAGGCTGCAGTCGCTTGGGCCGGTTTGCACAAGTGTAAATGATACAAATTCATTTGTTTCGGGTAACTGCTTGTACGAGTATTTGACAACGTGTGCTATGTACTGTCTACTTTTAAGGGTCATAGATGGGGCCTACATTTGTATAGGGGCCCAATGCCTCAAGAAGTCTTAAGATGACCCTGTTTGTACGTTATTTTAATTTTCCTTTACAGCACAGGAGAAATGTGCAATGGCTTACAAAAACATGAATTACTCGAGCTTAATTTTAGACTAAGATTAGATCACGGGAATGACACCTAAACAGCAGTTTATTACCCAGACTTTTATTTAACACCTTGTAAAAGAGCTTAGTAATAATTTAACAAGCAATTATTTTAATTAGACAGTTTGTCCATCTTTAACGGAAATCAGTTCTCGAATCTTTAGGCTCCTATTTAAGTCAAATATCAATAAGATTATTGCAACTTTTCGACTTTTTTTTTGAATAGTTCTCACTGTGTAGAGTTTTGAAAATTCTGTAAGCAGTACTTCTTAACTAGCACTAAAAGGATAGAAATGGAATTAACTCAATTCTTATGGGAGAAATATGTGTTTAAAAGAGAAAAATGAACACATATTTCTCCGTAAGAATAGGTGTTGTCTCATGAAATTTTGTCAATAAAAAAAAATGATTTTTGTTCTCTCGGATAAAACTTTGAAGAGAAAAGCAATTTGAAAATCGACAAGGAGCAAATAGAATTGTTAATTACAGACCGTATGGAAGATAATATTGAAACGAATTTTGAAAATAAGCCAACCACGTTTTATGCCACATCAGTCTATAATATTGTTTTGTGTCTGGCAGCAAATATCAACGGAATACAATGGGATCGAAACTGAAATGACAAAGCCTTTTAGAATCAAGTTTAAAATGTTAAAAAGAAACAATGCAAGTGGAGAATTTGACACGTGTGACTCATATTTAATCACTGTCTATCAGAGAATTGGTGTCCCAGTTTACAATCGATTTTTTTCTACAACAAAAAGAATTTAAGTAGAACTTTTGATGGCATTTCTACAAAAAAAAATATCTCTAAAATACAATAATGAAAAATGTCCTTAAAAAATGGAACGCTTACTTAACTTTTTTTTTATTGAAATTCTGAAAATAACAGGATATATGCAGGTTTAAATCATAAAATTTAATTAAAGTTGAAGCTATTGACAAACTTTTCTTTCTTGTCTATCTATAACTTATATCTTAAATACAATTTAAGAATATTTCTTCTTGCTTTCATTATATATTTAAAAAGATCTTCAAACACTATCAATCATTTTACACACACGTGTGGTGTTCTTTCTTAACTTTTTTTAAATCAAATTGTTATGTGAAACTTTAATGTTTATTTTACTAACGCATTAAATGTTTTTAGTGAATTTTTTTTGGAAGGTAACTTATTTCGACGAAAGAAATTTTTATATAAACAGCCAAATTGGCATCAGAGTCTAAACCAAAAATACGACAATGCAAAGTGAAACAATGCTGAAGAAACTTGTCTAATAATTGCCTGTTTTAATGCTCATTTACCATGACAGTAAATCAGGATTATTTTTATATAATTATTGTTAAAAGTTTGCTTTTTCTGCTTTTGATTGCATTAAACAAGCACCATTATTAAAATATTTTTTTTTGTTACGATGTTATTTTTAAACTAACTGCCACTTGCGCATTAATTTTAAATTGAAAAGCAGTATTTATTTTAGTTGGAATTATCCTGCTTTGTATTTTTATTTAAATCTTAATCATTATTATTTTATTTTATATTTGTTCTTTTTTTTTTGTTAACGTTTTCTTGTCATTGTTAAAATGTTTTTAAGTTCATTTAGTGTGCACTAACATAAATAACTTGTTAAATAATAAACTAAAATAACTCTAACGGTTTCTTTTTTTTAAAAATGAAAGTACAGAAAAAAATGTATTAATGATAAAATTTTTAATTTATAATATTTTGAGTTTTGTCGCATTCGTTAGAGAGAATATCTAATATACTTTTCTTAAAAAATTTATTTCAAGTAATTGTGAAGGGTT